>CAJQUW010016155.1:0-30665 GCA_907163375.1 Prostheceraeus crozeri
TCTATACACTGTAAATCGCTGGATATCGAAAATTACATACAAACACATACCAAGTTTACATACAATTGAAACCAACAGTTGATACGAGATTCTGGTATATATGAAAGAAATCTGGTATGTTTTTTCATACGAATGGCCATTTACTTTCGTATGTTATTGGTATGTAAACGATACGAACTATGCTAAACTGTGATTGGCTGTTTTACGTTTGAAATACGAATTCTTGGTATGTTTTATATACGAGACCCGATGCAAATTGGTATGTGTTTTCGTATGTCTTTCGTATGAATAGCTTTATGTCATATGGCAAAAAATATGTTATCATCTACATAGCTACTTTACAAATAACTTTTTTCCAGGAATACAAGCCGTGAAATATTTCTTTGTGAAAGTGATGATATTTAACTAGATTTAGATTTTATTGTGGACATTGCGAAAGCCGCATGTCATCTTGCAACTTGTCCTTACAGCATTCACAAGACTCATTATTAGCGTCATTTCCTTGAAACTAAATTGAAAAACATCATATGTCAATTATACAACGTGCGTCAGAACTAACTTTTATTTATGTTTTGAGATCCACCAGAGCTGCGACTTTAATTTATCAATCTACAGTGGTATTGCAATTCTATTCATGTCAATTTTAAAAAATCGATAGGTGAAATTTCGAGAACAAAATTTCGATTAAACATTTTATACTACTTTTAACCGATATTCTAAGTAGTAGGTATAAAATGTCATAACGAATCCAGTATGATTGCCATTGTTATTTTTTCTTGGAAAATTGAGGTCAGCATGATAGTCTAAGGACGGAATTTCATCATTCGCTTCATTTTATTTTGGTTTGGTTTACTGACATTTGCCTGTAGATACCGAAGTCATCGGGTGGGTCATAGGTGGCCTATATAAAATTAGGCTCTGTTGATATCAAAATTACGATTAGTAAAGTCACCTTCAAATATATTGAAAATCAGCAATCATGTGACTCAGATCATTTCTCTAGTCTTGCTACATGTCTTTTCTGAATAAACTACATGTAACGAGCGTAATCTAGACAATTTATTTTGTTCTTTTCTCCAATATTCAATCACCTATCAAATTTTCTTTTGCTTGTGTACGAGAGCGTTATGAACGAGAATATCATCTAGTCCACTCAGTATTAAAATCGGCAGCTTTCTTCACAAGTATACAGCTGTTGCTATAATGCTCATTAATAGGTGCACATTCTCGTGATATAATCAATTGATCATGATATTAATCGTCAGATATATGCACAATAATCAAATCTTGATTGAGTAGTTTAGTTTGAACCTACCTTGATATACGGACAGTATGTAGCATACTACCATCATAACCATTAAATTTACATATATTCCATAACATCAACGTGAATAATTGAAACCACCTGAATTCTGACAGATATATTTTTCTTTATTGATAAAACAATTCCACTTCAAAAACATAGATCTAAATGTGTCGACTAGCGTTGTAACACCTGTAATGCCTTCAACAAATGATCGCAAAGTCAGAATGGGAATAAGGACGGTTGAAAATGAAGCCAGATCGTATTGAAATCATGGTGTACACGGATATCCGAAGCCTGCATACTGTAAGGTCCCAGACCACATCCCTTCCTCCTCTCACAGAATTCCGGCCGATATGGTGAAAGGACAGCATGGATTTTTGGGGTCACTCTAACTGATAGATCCATGTATGCATCACGAAATCTTTGTATGTTTTCTCTGTAATTGGAATCGAGACTAGTTACCCAAAAACAAGACGTAACAACACGCCCAAATGCAACGAAAAACCTTGGACGTACTTTAAACATTCTATTGGACACATAGACTGAAGTTTGTCAACAATCTTCAAAAGTCGCCTGGCACTATTGCCAGTGAAACTTTGCCCGTGATAAGACTCAATTTCGAAGTTGCCAGCCTTTAGCCACATACAAGCTTTCTGGGCCATATCGAAACAAGACTACTGTATAAGGTAGCAACTGACCAGTCAAATCAAGTGCAACTCAGGGGGTGGTAGATGACTCCAACACCAAGTCAGCCTCAGGCCCTATCAACTAGGTAGGGATGCCCTACGTTGTCAAATCGCTTGCTGCAGCTCTCTGGCTTCCACATTCAAAGTACTGCCGAAAAAACAGTCATGGAGAAGATCCAATAGTTCTTGAGAGCTCCAGAGAGGTGAGACGATGCTTATTTGCATTACACCAAGTACATGGATGCATACTAGAGTGTGATGTTATACCAGTCATTATTTTACACAGTTTTTAGAATCAGCTGCCACTGTGAATTCCCTCTGCGAAATGGTTGAGTCCAAGCTCGACCCAGAGAGATTTGATGTTTCACATAATTTTCTTGAATATCATTGACAATCGCTAGTAAAAAAATGCGTTACAAACACCCGAATCTCTAAAAATGTCCTGCGGAATTCGTTCTCATCTTTTGGAAATATTGACATGCAGGATTGCAAAGTTTTTGAGGAAACGCCACCTCCTCCGTCAATCCCGATTTTGATAATGAAATCTCGCTGGTCACAGTCATATCTTTTCATGAAACTATTCTATTGAACAAACCATTCAGATCAGTTTCATAAAACTGCATGTCTAGATTCAGTACTAACAACTTTGTCGCCCTCCATACTTCTGAAAGACATTTTGCTTAACATCAAAGTAACTATCCAAGAATATGATCCTTTATCTTCTAGTTTTGGATTTTAGATTACGGCTCAATTGATTTCCTGCAATTCGTTGACTGTCTAATTGTCACGGGCCCAAGCTTTAAAGTCTGACGCGTACTCTCAAATCCTAAAATCAAGACGAAAAATCGACATGTCATTAGGCAGAGATAGTGCGGTATCATCATCGCGAACTGGAAGGGCTCACTCACTTTGAAGACGAACAATGACACTGATTGATGTTGGAACGACCACGTACGTTGGATAAATAACCGTTGGTGAAGTGGGATCGACATCACTCTCTAATAGCCTTTCGACGGATGACCTCTGAAGCGAAATGATCTGCAGGAACACCAGATGAAGAAGCACATAAATCCATCATGTTCGAAAGGAGAGCTGCTTGAGAACATTTATGATTCAGTCCACGGCCGATCGCTGACAAACACTTTGCGCACAGTTTAATAGGTCGCTCCGATAAAAAAAGAAACAGTCAGCAGTTTCAAGTTCACGATGATGGGTTGGATGACGTAATAGTTTGACGAGCAATGCAAGCAGACCTTGCATGTGCATCCATTTGCTGCAGTAAATCGGGTAGTCGGAGGAAGGACTCCAAGCAATGAATGATCAAACACTTCAATTTTGTTAACCCACCTTTTTTTCCTTTGCTGTTTCAACATAACATACGAACGACAAGTTCCACAGATCGCCGCTGTAATCTTTCGTCGTTGACATCATAACCATTCAAAACATGTTCTTTGATCAATGAGGACACGGTGTGTAACAGCCCTGATTTCTTTCGCCTTTCTCAAGCAGACTCGAAGTCGATTCTCTGTGTGTGTTTTCATTCGAGCGGTGTAATTAATGACAGTGCGCGATATGGTTCTGATGAAAACACTGACTGCGATCGGTATTGATATGTAGATATCACCGTCGTCAATGAAAACATAGAAATTTTTAGCGAGCACTCTCGCCGGCACTCAAACATCGCTTCATCGACATCTATCTGTCGCAAGCAAAAAAAAAAAACACTAAATAAGAATAATCAATACTATGAAAATCAAATGATAAGTGTCATTAGCATGACTAATGTAAATCGGTTACAAGCAAAAGAAAATTTGATAGGTGATTGAATATTGAGAAGAAGAGAAACACAATAAATTTGTCTAGATTACGCTCGTACATGTAGTTTATTCAGAAAAGACATGTAGCAAGACTAGAAATGATCTGATCACATGATTGCTGATTTTCAATATATTTGAAGGTGACTTTACTAATCGTAATTTTGATATCAAAGAGCCTAATTTTATATAGGCCCACCTATGACCCTACCCATGACTTCGGTATCTACAGGCAAATGTCAGTAAACCAAACCAAATAAAATGAAGCGAATGATGAAATTCCGTCTTAGACTATCATGCTGACTCAATTTTCAAGAAAAAATAATGGCAATCATACTGGATTCGTATGACATTTTATACCTATTACTTAGAATATCGGTAAAAGTAGTATAAAATGTTTAATCGAAATTTTCTCGAAGTTTCACCTATCGATTTTTTAGAAATTGACATGAATAGAATTGCAATACACTGTAGATTGATAAAATTAAAGTCGCAGCTCTGGTGGATCTCAAAACATAAAAAGTTAGTTATGACGCACCGTGTATAACGATAACTTTTCAGCAACCATGTTGACTTATATATCTCAAACATAACTATTTTTGCATTTAATGAATTATAATGTGTTTTTACTTCGGATTGATAATATGCCTTATTTCAAAATTACATGATACATAAGTGTTGATGGTCAAATACTTATTGATTATTTATGAAATGCCTCGGACTTGCATGTATTAAAATCGAATTCAGCATTTAAGGTATCACTCTTGAATGTCATTATCTAACTACTTACAGAACAGTAGTAACATTAATGTGATCTTTATTGACAAAAGTCCTTAAATCAACATACTTTGGACATGATTGATGCTTTCTTTTAACATTGTGCTGGTATGGCTTTAGTATGTAAAGCATACCACACTTGAAATAACATGCGAAAAGCATACAAATATATACCAAGATCATACAGAAATATACCAAAAAATATCTTGGTATGCATCCTTCATATGTGATTCGTAATGAGCGATTTACAGTGTATTAGCATATCATTATTAATTTAATGACGGGTGATAATGAAAATAGGAAGAACAAATTCAGGTATACTCATTTAGGTGGTAGCAATAAAGTTTCATGTGTAAACGCACCTCAAGATCATTCAGTTTTTTGCTTGCAATTTTCGTCTTTCTCTTTTGATTTCTTTGTTCAATATTTTTTTGCTTCGTCATCTGTTTCATTTGATTTCCACTTTTCAACTGATGCCGCATATTCTTGTCTAATTTTCCTTCTTTCTATGTTGTAAATTGCTTTTGATTTTGTTTTATTTACTGCTTTAGGAGCGTCATTTGTATATTATAAAAACTGAACTGTAAATTACTTTTTGTTCCATGTTTCCTAATTGAATATCATTTCTTAGGTTACCGCAAATTATTTTGAAATTGAAATTTTTATCACCTTTAGTGCACTTAAATGGCATAATTTTTTGTTCTCGATTCTTCTGAACATTTGATCGCATTTTATTAGTTTTTGCTTTTAAATTTATCTTGAATTGAATTGTCATCAGGGCATGATCAGAATATAGTTTTGGTCCCATTATTTCAAAGGCCTTCAGATGTTTCAACATTGTTTCTGATATCAATTGGTAGTCAATCACAGATGTACAGTTGCTTTCCTTACTTCTTTTATAAAATGTACTAATTCCTTTTTCAAAACCACCTTGATTTGGTCGCCTCCATTATTGGGAACACAAGCACGATTGAGGGTAGTAGTGATATCCTGCATATCAGTCTCGTACTGACTCTTGGTGCAATTTCTGCAGCAGTATTTTCGCTTGAATTTCATTTCGACATATTTAATAATTTCGTATACTGGTAGGCCCGTACACTAGAAGTGGCAACATTTCTCACATTTGCCGCAAGATAGGAAATTTTGTTTGCTGGCAGATTACCGCATTGACCACATTCATTTGCAGCGGACATCTCTATGAGGCATGATGGTGAGTTTGAGGTGGACATGGACATCTGTAAGATATAATGTGAAAAATATGTCTTCATGATAAGTATGAATGTACGAATGATCCGGACCTTCCATGACTCGATAAATCGCAAGGTCTCTCCCTCTCTCTCTGAATGTCTGATGGAGGGAATACAAGAGTAGCTTATTGGAAGACCTAGAAAACCATTGAAGTGAACAGTTTGCGTGAGTAATCGCAGGCGCCCTTGATAGCGCAGCTCGAAATCTATCTGTGGATCATGTTTTGAGTTTGTTTTGAGTTTGCTATCTCTTTTAACATCATTTCGAAAAAATGCTCAGTTTACGATGGAGACACATCGGACTTTCCACTGAGGGTCAATTGACTATTTTCAGTCCAAGTCAGTAAGCAAAGGAAAATAAAACCGAAACCAAATTGAAAATTGTAGAATTATTCATTTTAAGTATTACGGTATAACTTAATAATAGCCATGGGAAGAAATTGTTTTATCATAATTTAACTACAGGTTGTACAATAACGTAAGCTATGGAAATGGGTCAATTGACCATTTCATTCTTTCTAGAGCTTTAGCACTATTGATGATCAACGTGCTTTGAAGCCAGAATACGTGAATCCGAATTTATCAAAAAGTATAATCCGAGCATTAATCGCAAACACGTGCTCTGTGGTATATAAGCGGAGATTGTTTGTACCCGATGATTCCTAGGATAATTATTGTAATTGTATATTTCATGAATATATTTTTTGAGAGCGAATAAAAATTATAAAGTGGATTGTTAACTCACATCCATGCTATTTTATTGCAAAAATAATGAAATTGTATTATAACAATTAACTGATCAAACTTAAGAGTGGAACTTTGGAATTTTCCATCTTATTTAGTGAGAGGAGACTAGTGATTTGGGCGACCTGTAACCGGGTTAGGGGTCGCAATATCGATATAGAAACTACCGGTTATACCGGTTATGTCTTTTTTCAGTAATACCGAAAATCAGTTTTACCAATGCCAAATACCGGTCTATTCTTCTGTAGCGCTTCCGTTGTTAAATTTTGCTGAAGGAATATTGCATTGCAAGCAAACTTAAGGACAGAGAGTAGCTTGAGATCACCACAAGTGGTAATCGGTTGTGCCACAATGTCTTCCCAACCCTCAATGCAGGCTCAAAAAAGAGATCTGATGTGACGACATACAGTTGCGAATTACTGAAAAGCTTGAGTTGCTCCTGAAATGAAGATGATCCACAGGCTTCCAAGATCGATGGCGAATCTTCTAAAGAAGCAGAGAAATCAAAGATATCATCTGAACGATGAAGACAATGGAAGAAAGTCAGGAAAGAACAAAAACTGAGTTGTTTTCGAAAAGTCCTCGGAGGACAACAGTAGTGATTTCGATTCGGTCATAGCAAGTGAAATTTGATCAGCAGACCAGAATGGCAAGCTCGGATTTCATCTACAGCTAATTTACGATTGTCTTCCTATTAACCTTCCATCTTCCGACATTAGTGGAGTGATGGGATCGTTTTATACGGTGGATATTTTTGCATCAAGCTTCGCAGCTATCTGTCTTACAGACCACTCAAACCATAGAGTAAATATATTAGGTAGAGTGGTAACTCCGCATTTATTAAATCCCCAAAGCATATACACTTTCGATTTTATTAAATGATCTCAAAGGAGATACAGTCGGAATTGTTTCAAAATGTGAGATATGCGCATTTAAGCAGTTTTGAAGAAATTACAACGTAATTGACTGATCATGACAGTAATGCAGAAAGAAATGATATTATTTTACATATCCTCTGTGTCATGACAGCCTTGATGAAGTCATATTTTTTGAATTAGCAACTCGATAACCTGCTATTGCTTTCATGATGAACCTCAAGAGAATCTTCTTAATCGTGATCATATCACAAGCAACGTGGCCACATGTACACGAACAACATAATCAAAGACAATGATTTCAATTGACTTCAAAAGATATAAATGGGTTCACATCACTATTCAGATTCAAGAAATGAAACATGAATTCAGTGAATCATAAAATCATGCCGGTGAAAATTGAATTAAAAACTTGACATTTCAGCCAAGAAAGGACGAATAAGGTCTCGTTTTTTTCATTAAGACTTTCATTATAATACAATTCATGAAATTCCCTTGATAATCAGCTTGATTTCCGCTTTGTTAGGACGCTTTTTAGCAAATATTCATTCCTTTTGATATCCAACTTGTTTCATACTACTTATTTAGGAGAGTCATCTCGGTAGTATATAAATTGGCAAATATTGACTTTTTTCAAAAGTACTCAAATAACTTTTTGGACCACGGGAACGTAATCTCCGCAAAAAACTGAATCTTTTGATATAAAAATTTTCACTGTATACATATACTTTTTTGAGTCGACACTCTACCTATATATCTCTATGACTCAAACATTCATCAGAAGGAAAATCTTGTGAATATTATTAACATACCACACCCGAAAAACTGCATTCCTTAGGGATCGTTCACAATTGACGTCAACCAATTTTTAGATGTTTTTGACCACCTCCCCCGTTGACGTCAACCCTATAAGTCATACCGTAGGCGTAGCTTATCTATTGTGTGTGATTCATTGCGACTATTTTCTATATTTTCGGAATACGTTCGCTAATTTCTATTTGTCACTTTGATTCTTTTATTCTTTGATTTCTGAATACCTATCTTACTTACTTACTTACTCCTTTTCACGTCTTCTGTTCCTCTTCTGTTGAAGGTTGGACGATGTGAGACTTCTCCATCGAGAATGGTCCTGAGTATCACTCGCAGATATTCCTAGCTCCACCATGTCCTCACTAACTACATTTTTTTAAATATTTTTCTATATATTTTTTTATATTTTTTAATACATATCTATTTTGAGCTATGTCTTCCTCGGTCTTCCACGAGGACGGAAACCCTCTACCATCACGTCGAGCACCTGACTAATTGGTTCATCTATATTTCGACACTTGATATGACCGAACCACCTAAGCCTTCGCTCTCTGATTACTTCGTCTAACGGTGTGAGGCCACACCTGCTTGCCACCGTAATGCTGTCGATCCGATCAGACAGTGAAATGCCACTCATGTAACGAAGCATTCTTCTTTCACATGACCGGAGTTGTTGAACCAGATGTTGAGTGAGGTTTCAGGACTCAGCACCATAAAGAAGTACAGGCCTGATGCAAGAGTTGTTCACGTTACCTCGGCACCTGAGTGGAATGTGGCGGTTTCTGAGCAGACTGGCGATGTCCTTCCATTTGCGCCAGGCTGACGCGATTCTAGCACGAACGGCGCCACCCTCGCAGCAAAGCACATCACCAAGATAGTGAAATTCTTTCACGATTTGAATTTCCTCATCGTCTACCCAACATGTCTCAACATCTACTGACTTCTGCTGCCATGGACACAAGTAGGACATTGCAAATTCACGATGCCGCTGAGAGACATGAGTCAACTGCAACGCTTGTGGCACCACTTCTCACATTGCTGACAAAGAATGCAGATGACCCCAACACCCTTGCCGCACACACCACAAGGGAATCTTCTCGATTGAACGGGGGAATCCTCTTTGCTACCACTGATCATCATCTTAGTGTTCTGGGTGTTCACTGTCAGGCCTTTGCTTTCCATATCCTCCTTCCATTCTTTAAACATCTTAGTCACATCTTCCTTGCTTTCGCCCGTCAGGACTAAATCATCCGCGTACAGCAGCTCCTTCAGCCCACCTTCTACGATCTTTGCTTCTTCCATCACTAGGATGAAAATAAGGGGACTGAGAGTGATTCCTTGATGGACGCCGACGCCTATCCCGAATTCATCCGACGTCCCACCAGCAACGCAAACTCTTGACTAGGTATCAACACAATTCTGAATACCTACCCTTCAGTAATATTCTGTTAATTAGGACTGCCAATAGTCCCAATTAACAATTAAATTTTTCTCGAGACTTTTCAAGGGAATAATGATTTATTTAAAAATAAGGCTACATCATAATAGAAATCTGAAAAAATATCAACTTATTACATGGCTACATTTGAGCATAGAGATTAAACGAAAAATAATTCACGTATCAGAATTAAGGTCTGGCTTAAGCATAGTGATGAAATATTTTTCTTTTTTCTCCCTAGCAATCCTATTGCTACTTGGTGGCATCTGGTAAAAGGGAGCCGCTCTGAACTTAATTTCGAGATCATTGGCACAATTTGCACTGTGTTTGCTTACTGTTAGTACGGCATAATGTCTGTTGTTAATATGTTGCCGGTGTACGGTTCATTGGTTTCTGAACACGTCACCGGATTGGCCTATAAAATATTTATTACAACCGTTACAAAATAGAGCGTAAATAATGTTATGGGAAAGGCAATTCAGATTTTATTTGATTTTAAACGTTTTCATTTTACCATTTTTGAAATAATTATTTCACCTTCTATACTAATGGAACAGCAGCTACATCGTTTATCACCACATTTCGTTATTCCTTTAATTGTTTTCCGATTTTTAGCATCAAGTATATTAAGTAGAGATGGAGGCTGTTTATAAGATTTTTTGAAGTTATAATCCATGAATCGGCTTGACAATTTTAAGCTCTCAGTTGCTGGTTTAATAACTTTGTTGTATATGTTGGGATTGTTTTTGTTATAACGAGTAGTAAAATATATCGTTTTCTTTGTGTTTCTTTCAGTGTTTTCTTGCGTTCTTGTTTCCAGTTTAGAGAGATGAGTTTCTGCTTTTTAAAAGCATTGTCAATTAATGTTAAAGGATATTTTAGCTTTATCAAATTAGTTTTCAGTTTGTGCAATTGAACTTCTTTGGCCTTATCATTAGAGACAATCATATGTATACGACGAGCTAAAGTGAAAGGGATATTTCTCAACGTGTGTATTGGATGGCTTGAATAGAAGGAAAAGTAATTGTAGTTGTTCGTCTTTTTGTAATAGATATCCGTTTCTATACCATTTTCACTCTTGTATACTTAAACATCTAGAAAATTTAGTTCTTTATCGTTAAATTCCATAGTAAAATTGATAGAGGGATGTAAGTTGTTGACTAACTCAAAAAATTGTTTAAATTGCCGAATTTCGTGTCCCATACAATGAAACAATCATCGATATATCGCAATCAATTGTCACGGATTTGGATTTCACTGATAGTGGAAATGTTTGACCCATAATAATTAGCAATTGTTTGATACATTTTGTTTTCTAGGTACCCCATGACTAAATTCGCATATGTAGGGGCCATGGCTGTGCCCATTGCAGTGCCAGTATTCAGAAGGTAGATGTCGTCCTCGAAATGAAAATAATTGTTTTTTAGTATAAATTCAAAAGAATCCAAGATGAATGCATTGGAGAGCCTACTTGAAATCTTTAATCGATGTTTGTGTAACCAAAAGTTTATTGCTTCAAGTCCTAATTCGTGAGGTATACTTGTATACAATGATGTAACCATCCATAGAAACAAATATTATGTTAGGGTTGATATCTTGATATCTTGATATTCTCTTAGCTTATGAATAAACACTTTAGCTCGTCGTATACATATGATTGATTGTCTCTAATGATAAGGCCAAAGAAGTTCAATTACACAAACTGAAAACTAATTTGATAAAGCTAAAATATCCTTTAACATTAATTGACAATGCTTTTAAAAAAGCAGAAATTCATATAGTAGTTTACTAGAAGCTATGTTTATTTGAAAATAAAGCTGTGCATTAAGTTCATTCCCATGACTAGCCTCAAAGAGGTGAAACCGGTCGGGAATGCAGATCTTAGTTTTTCCTGAGTTGAAACACATAGGATTTTGTTATCCTCTCCATTCCTGAAAAGCAAATGATTTGATCCGGCAGACGCGAAGTTTTACAGTAGGTTAGAGGTGTACTATGCTATGTGAAAGTTTTATGTAATACCACGTTCCCTGCATTAGTTAGCGCTAGCTCCCGGACTAATATGCGTCGGCATAGCGACGTCGAGCAACTTTGACTTCAGCAGCCAAGTCAGTCTATTAAGCACCTGTGTTTTGTTTGTGTGAAGGGAATTTTGCGAGTCATCCCTGGGAGTAGCCTGTTACAGTGCCAAATCCATGACCAAATCCGACGCATTCGACTCCCTTCACATTGTCTCTTGCGGTCTTTCGCTAATAACGGAAACAATTTTACATTCAAATCTTATCATGTGACTATTTCCTGAAAAAATTACGATGGGGGTAGGATAGTCAGAATTTAGCCTACATAACGAGTTGTATGATTCAGCATCGACCATGCACTTTATTCAGTGTGCATTTTTGAGAATTACGATTGGACTAAACACCCACTACCTGATTAACCGATTATTGCTGCAACATTTTGAGAATTGGTAGACGTACATAAAGCCGTGGACAGGGACATTATACAGAAGTCAATGTGTATGTAATGGTGAGTATTTTTGTATTGTTAGCAGAAAAATTGACGATAACTTTTCATTAGACCCTTCCCTAAATTTTGGTCAATTTTTGTCAACTTTCGGGCACTCCTCCCCCTGTCATGGTTGACGTCAAATGTGAACGATCCCTTACCATTAACAAGATTTGCTCGATGAAAATGTGTGTCACAGTTTAATTTTTGTGCTTAAACTGTGTAGCCGGTAATACCGGCAAATACTGGTTTTATCATTGCTCAAATATCGAAATGCCGGAATTGTAAAAATGTCCCGGTGTTGCGACCCCAAACCCGGATTCGTCCACTTCTAGAATTGCCTAGTGTATGTCCCCCTCTCATATGAGATTGAGTGATAAACTTTACGTAGAGGTTTACAGAGGTTATTTGCAAATTGTTTTGGATTGGGCCTGAATGAAACATGTGAAGTTATAGGCACTAATCACTTGTTGCAAAAATTACATTTTTGTTTTTTGAAAGCAACGATAGAAGTGATGGAATCTATTGATTTTAGTTCATGAATTTCTTGTGATTTCCCGGGTTCAGGATTTTTATGGGAGCGATTGAAGGAGGTTAAATTTCCAATATTGTGTGAAATTCGAAGAACCTTATTTACAAACCTGAGGCTACAAACCTAGTCCCTATCATCAATAATAATAATAATAAATGCCGCTTATTATATAAACTCGGCCTTAATAATAAAAATCGTAAGGCCACACAATATTTGAACAGGGTACAGAATCGCATTAAGAAGTCAATCAAAAACAAAAAACTGAGAAGAGAGTCATGAAGTTAAAGAAATGTCGTGCTGTCGGTCATTTCACAGATGGAAATTGCTGTTCGCAAGCTTGCTCATCTTTATCAGAAATGAATCACTTTGAAGCTTTGTTGATATTTTTGGTAGGTAATACTTTCCACTGTATTTGAGTGTCTTAGGAGTAAGATGATGTAAGGGGTGATTTTCGTCATGTGTTAAGTCAGTAAATAGCTTGAACCCTTGTACCGTTCTTCGATAATTAAGTGGAACGAAATTGCTGCAATTACAGTGAGGTCCACAAATAATTCTATGGGCCATCTTCTGAATGCCTTCCAGTTCTTTCTCTTGATTTACTCTAAGTGATGTGAAGAGAGGGGCACAGTATTCGAGTACACTTCGTATTGAACCATCGTATTGAAATCAGAATGAGGGACTCTGGTGGCATGAATGGTTTCAAGAGCCTAAGGGCGCCAAGACGACATGATGCCTTTTTTGTTTGCTGTTGAATGTGGTCATTCCAGCTGAGGTTCCTATCCACCACCACACCCAAAAGCTTGATTGTATCAACAATCGGTACACCGGGTAAGGCAACCTGTGTTATTGCTTGAGATTTGGGACTTTTCTGATTGGAAATAAAGAGTTGTTGTGATTTTTCTTCATTAACTTGCAGCTTATTCTCGAACATCCATTTATTGATAATTGGAAGCGCTTTCTGCAAACTACTTGTCGACGTATTCCTGTACACATTGCCACATAAGGTAAGTCATCAGCGTATTCCAGCAAAATAACATCTCTCTCATAAATTTCCAGATCAGAAAGAAAATAAGCAAAGATGTAGGGACCTAATGAGGAGCCCTGAGGGATTCCGCTACTCACACGCATCAGTGGACTTAAGTTATTTTTCCATTTTATCTGTTGAGTTCTTCTTGAGATATAATTTGCAATAAATGTGTATAAAAAATTGTCAAAATTATCACGAATCATTTTCCTCTTTAACATGGAATGGAAAACTCTATGAAACCCCTCGGATAAATCCAGCGTACAGATATGACAGCTATCCACATTTCCAGAGGGCAAGTTGTTAGCAACGAAGTTTTCCAATTCCAACGGTACACAAACAGTAGGGCCCTTATTTCTAAATACAAATTGTTTATCAGTATCGTTCTTCAAAAAGGCCTTCTTAAATCGTGAGATAATAGCCTTTTCTAGAATTAGCTCTGGTATTGGAAGCTTTGAGATGGGACGCAAGGCGTGGAGAGATGGAGGATTAGAGTTTGGGATAAAGGAGATATTCGCTCGTTTCCACAAATCTGGTAAATCAGCAAACTGTAAACAGTTATTGAATATTATGAGAAGAGGTAAGGCCAACACATCCGCCAGTTTCAACCAAATAATCGCCGGAATTCCATCCGATCCAGCACCTCTCTTTGGGTTCGTTTTCTTCAAGGAATCTAGAACATCATGTATACTGAACTGGAACGGTACGACGTATATCATTGGTTGGGTGAAGTCATCATTATCAATAATCATGTTCGCTGTCAACTGCTGATTTAATCCCTGCAAAACTGTTGCCATATTTGATGCTGGGTCCAACTTTTCCAACCAGTTCTGCTTAGTGTGGTGCTGGTAGTTGCTGCTAACTTGTTTGTAAATTGCCCAAGGAGATTTACCTTCTTTCTTCATTTTTTCACCTCAAGAGAATTTTGCGTTTTCTATAGCTATCTTTGTCTTGTCTTTATAATGCCTATACATGACCCAATCTTTCTATCTGTATGACTGGTAGCGTTTATTTATCAAAACTTTCACGATTGAGTTGATCCAGGGTTTGTCTTTCAATGAATGTTTGATCTTATTAGTTGGAATGGAGGACAGATGATTTTTTAAAATATCATAAAATTTGGTACACATATGATTAATGCTCAAGTCCTGCAATTCATGATGCCAGTCTACATTTGCCAAAACTCTCGAAACGACTTCAATATGGGACGCACGAAGATCCATAACTTCTGTTTCATTGGCAGGTTCATTAATGGTAATTTTTGGTTTAAGTAGCAAAATGTTGTGGTCGCTACTTGCTAATGGAGGATAATACTCAATACCGTTGAACTCAGAGAGCAAGATATCGGGGAGAAGGACAACATCAAGAATAGCATCAAACCTCGAAGCCTGCTGGACAACATTTGATAGCTGGAAATTAGACTCAAAAATAGTTGTAGTGACATGATTGAAATCACCAGTAATAATGACATTATTGCAATGCATGATGGAATTTAGTGCATCATCGATCAAAGATATCACATATTCACAGGCTGTTCGCTGATCAGGTAAACTAAGTTTTGAATCATGAGCCATCAAGGTACCTACTTGGCTAAACAAGGCTATTGGGAAGTCACATGTCAAATCAGCAGCCATTATCTAGCTCATAATCTAGCTTCAATTTGTCATTCGAAGTAGATTGAAGTTCAAAAGCGCACATAGTACATTTTGGTTATCACAGAAAATTTAATTTGATTGCTTAATTCTTTATGAGTGCCAATTTGTCTTTCAACAGCCATGTAAATTACAAGACAATTGTCATATTTGCTAGGCCCATTTTCTTGATAGATAACGATATAGCAGGCTAAGTCAATCGTTCACATAAAAGCTTAAGTAGGCCCATGTTAATTTTTTCCGATTCGATTTGTGAATCTCGACTCGATTCGATTGGAATCAAAATTTGCCGATTCGCAGGTCCCCAGTATAGTATGTATGTACATTGTGCATTGCGCTTACATATTTTGTAGCGTATGGCTGCATCATGACAGATTTTGATTTTCATTCTACAAAAATTTATCTTGATTCTCTTTAACATGCTGAATACATCCTCTTTCTAACTCGAGTATTTTCGCTTTTTCGTAGAATTACACGACGACAGTTCATGTGCAGTTAGTGATAGGTTCTATCCGATTATCATTTGAAGAACAAATCACAATCAGAGATACTCTAGAACTATTGTAAACTACTTCAAATGCTCTGCGTGCGCGTCAACATATTAAATAATTCGGTCGATTCAGTTCAGATTATTCATACAAGTAGACATCTGAATTGACTCACATTGACTTTCACCGGATGACAAATACCTTTGGAAGATGAGAGGTTTAGACAAAGGGCCGGCAATCGGACAACGCCATGTCCTAATTGTATTAGCAAGTGTCGGCCTATTTCTTCTATATTCCATGCAGATGAGCCTGAGTGTGGCATTGGTAGCTATGGTGAACAAGACAGATACTGAGACAAACAATGCATCCATCAATGATGAATGTCCAATAGTGGCTACAAACTCATCCAACCACGCCACAATACACAATGGTGAGTTTAATTGGTCTAGAAAGGTACAAGGATACATCCTCAGCGCATTCTTTTGGGGAGCTATCATCTTGCAAATTCCTGCGGGCACCTTCGCACAGAAATATGGTGCCAAATGGTTCTTTGGTATCGGAATATTGTGGGTATCCGTTCTAACGTTGTTGTCGCCGTTGATTGTTAGATTCAATGTTTACTTATTTCTTGTTATTCGATTTCTTGAAGGATTAGGACAAGGTTTGATTCTTCCATCACAGATGGCGATGATTGGACGGTGGACTCCGTGGGAAGAAACAAGTCTCTTGATCTCAATAACCGCAACCGGAACAGCAGCAGGAGCCATTGTCGGCCAAATGGCTGCAGGCCCTCTATGTGTCTCCTCCTTCCTGGGAGGCTGGCCGTCTGTCTTCTACATCTTTGGAGGATTGGGGGTTCTATGGTTTATTCTTTGGTGTTTTCTTGCTTATGATTCTCCAGAAAAACATCCAAGAATATCAATCGAAGAAAAGAATTACATTATGAGATCGATCGTTTCTCAAGAGGAAGCAAATAAGAAAGCGATCCCATGGAAACGTATTCTTCTTTCCGTACCCTTTTGGTCATGTGTTGTAGCTCAAACTGTATCAAGTTGGATGGTTTACACCATAATGACATGTTTACCACAATTTCTGTCCGATGTTTTGCATTTCGATATAGGTGCTAATGGACTGGTTTCAAGCGCTCCGTATATTTCAATGGCCATTTTCTTCAATGTGTTTTCCAAGCTTAGCGATACGAGTGTGTCTCGAGGTTGGTTCGGAAAGACAGTTACAAAGAAGTTCTTTTCTTTTATTTCCCTGGTTGGTTGTGGAGCATGTTTATTCGGAGTGACATTCGTCAGCTGTAGCAAAGCATGGGTCATCGTTATTCTCATACTCTCTTTAACTTTGTATTCTGCAATGAACGGAGGATATGGAAGCGTTCTATTAGATCTGTCTCCTGAGTATTGTGGAACAATTTCTGCAATATCAGTTATAATTGCCAATTTAACGGGGATTGCAACACCGTTGTTAACAGATTACATCACAGCTGACAAAACCATCCATGAGTGGAACATTGTTTTCTACATCTCCAGTGGCGCATGTGCTTTTGGAATAGTTCAGTTTCTCATGTTTGGGTCAGCTGAGCATCAAAATTGGGGTGCTGATATCGAAGACAACCCTGATGACGTCTCCGAAAGGTGTGAGGACACCGAGCCTATAGTGGTTAATTTTTAGGCTTTTAGGCTGTTGTATGACGATCGTGTGAAGATACAATGCCAGATTCAATTATTCCAGATTAAATATCTTGTCTAAAAGTGTCTTGCATCTTGATACCTTGTAGGCTACGCATTTAGTCTGACTTGTCATAAAATATTTCATCCTTACACATGCTACGTAGGCTCAAATTCAATGCGTAAGAAATGTTCAAGAAATTTAATGCATAGTTATCTGATGCTTCTAATGTAAATAGGATGTCTTGATGAATGTTATCAAATATTTCTAAAGAATTTTTGAAGGATTCAAAATCCTTCAAGATTGTACCCACTAACATGTCGTCAGTGTATCTACAAAGTTCTGTAGGCTCGATGTTGCATTCATTTTTGAGACAATCAAGTGTTTCCATTTTAGTGCTATTCATGAATAGAATAGCGAATGAGGGAATAATTGTGCCCCTCCCATATGACAGCATTTCTTCTGTAAATATGCAGCTCCATCATAAATAGTTTGATCACTAAATTACTCGTTATTTTAAGAAAAAACATCCCATAGGACCTACAGAAACGTGTGTGAAGTTGAGGGAAGCACCAAGCGGAACCATTATTTATTGCAGAAAGATTCTATTCGAACCAACTTCAGGTTTATCAATTTCAGTCTCTAGCTGATCACGAATCTATGCTCAGATTCCACAAATTCGAAGTTGTGATTGAGAAATTCAAATTTACAGATGAAAGTGGTTCCGTTGTGAAGCTAGCGAAGCCAACTTCATCGTTTCGCTGACAGGCGCAGTAAATCAGTTCCGCTTTGTCACTACCTCATTAGATTTGTTGCGCTGATCACAAATGCATGTGCTGCTCCATTTTTCACAACAATGCAGTTAAAAAAGGTAACATCTGGGGATTCCAAAATCCCGGAAAGTCTCAATCCCGGGATTGAGTAGAATCGTAAATATCCCATTACAAAGCATAGATAGGCCTATATGTTGATGGCATGCGATACGGGTAGGGATTGCAATCCCGGGATTCCTTGGCTTTGTGCAAATGCCGAAATCCCAGGATTAATTTATCAATTGAGTTGTTATCTTGGTAGTATTTTATAGATGTTTTACTGCTTCGGTAAGGGAAACCAAATCGATTTTCGAATACTTTTCGAAATCTTTCTTTGAATTTGATTAAATATTCAGTAAGTATTGTAGCCTATATATTACAGCTGTGTCAGCATCAGGGATGCGGAGTCGGAGTCCTATCATTTTTGCTGGAGTCAGAGACCTATCAAATGATAGGACTCCGGACTCCGGCCTATAACTAGACCCAAAATATAGCACAAACAAATTATTTATCCTTGTGAATTCCTGATATTTGCAATTTCCATGAGACTCCGGATTGGTAGTGTGAAGACCCGGGATCAGAGTCTGCCTACTAAATTCCGACTTTTCTTGATCCCGGGACTCGGGATTACAAGATCTGTCCCGGGATCGAGATTGACAAAATATGATCATGCCAGCAGTAGCTCCAGGTAAAATGTCTAGATAATTAAATTCACAGCTATTTCCTCAATGCATTACACTAGCACGTTGAAATTCCAAAAGAACTAGCTCGGGATTGCGCGATTGAAGAATCTTCTGTGCCTTTTTACCGTAAGCTAGGCTGATGCTGTAAATAACAATTGTGGTCAAATGAGAATAATTCCTCTTCAACAAATTAATCCCTGAATTGAGTTAACCAGAAGTAAATAATATAAACAAAATCTGTGGTTAAGTGAGCAATTTGCCTCCTAAAGATCTCAATCCCGAAGATAAGCTCGATTCCTAATCCCGATATTGTGCTAGCCAGGGATGCGGAGTCCTATCATTTTGATAGGACTCCGATTCCGACTACGGGTGGCAAGTATATAGCCTAGTTTTTTTTATAAAGAACTGGTAACCTACATCATAGATCATTAAAGGCCTACCTGAACCTATTTTTAGTGATCACTAATGTATCAATCATCAATCATTTTCGATGAAAGTTTGTCAAATGTTGCTTCAAGTTGGATGGATGCGACTCGGCTGCACGAGGATAAATAATTCGCTACTCAACTCGACGTGGATTAATATTTTTTTGTTTCGGGTCTAGTTATAGGCCGGAGTCTGGAGTCCTATCATTTGATAGGACTCCGACTCCGACTCCACATCCCTGGTGCCAGCCTACCTCGTCAATGCTCATCTTCAAATTGGTCATGCCTTCATATATTGCTATCCTTGACAAATGACAAGCTCAAATTTAAGTCTCGACCTTCATTCAAAAAAGGCTCGTCAATGGATTATTGAAAACACAGTGTTGACGATTATATTGAAGTATGAAGATTTTTTGGGCGTGAAGAGTTCTATCATGCATGGATTTCGGGTAGTTTTGTCTTAACCAGTCCTACTTTAGTCGGAATGCAGCTAATACAGATAATTTCTCAATCCCGGGATTTCGACCCTCCAATCACGGGATTGGAATCCCTTGTAATATCGCAACATATTCATGCACGTGTGTGAAGTTGATGGAACCACCCAACGGAACCATTTTCTATTGCAGCGTGATGGTATTCGAAACAACTTTAGGTTAATCAATTCCAGTCTGATGATCATGAATCTGGGCTCAGATTCCACAAATGCGCAGTCGTCATTGAAAAATTCAAGTTTCAAGATAAAAGTGGTTGCGCTGGTTGGTTTCGTTAACTTCACACACGTTCAGCAATTGGAATGTCTGTGTTTGTAAGTATATAGCACATTGCAAAAACAAAGGAAAATCAGCCAACCCCGTCCCCCTTACCTTCCCCTCCAGGGAGCAGGAAGTGGTCAAGGATGTGATGGAACTGATCGGACCAAGAGTGCAACCCCTCCCTCCTCCCCTCCTGTCTGACTTTGGTTGTTGGTTGTGAGACTTCGGCTTGTGAGACCTTTGTTGTTGGCTGTGAGACTTCAGTGCAGGTTTTGTATGTCTTGAGGCAAGAAGGGCCATTTTTCGGGGTGAAGGAGTCCTCGGAGAGGTAGATAGAGGGCAGATTCGGAGTCTAAGTAAAATTGTGGGTCGGTGAGGTTGTTTTTAGCTCAATCGGCTGATAACAGGAGAATCCTTACCCCCCCCTCGAGAGAAAGTTGGGTTTCACAGTTTCGTCTCTATAATTGGAACGCAGCATCGTATGAAGAAGCGGCTTTCAGATTTAGAATTCTCATGACTTTCTGCATCCAATGGAATGGTTTACAGCAAAAGGAAAGACACCTTCTCTTTCCCGTTTTAGACATTTAGGATTTTGCAGGTTTAGGATGTTTTTCAGATGAGAAAGGCAATTTTTCGGAGTGAAGGAGTCTTCGGAGAGGAAAACGGAGGACAGATTCGGAATCTACGTGAAATTTTGGGTTGGTGAGATTGTTATCAGCTCAATCGGCTCAGAACTGCAGAACCTCACCACTCCCCCCCCCCAATATAAGTATATTCTCTGCTACCAGTATAGTGAGAATATATACTGTATGAAGATATTATCTCACTGTCACGCGCTACACTGAAGCATTTTCCCTCTTCTGCACGATATACTTTTGAAAGCGTTCTTTCCCATGTTCTTCGAGGTATCATTTCAACCAATAATCTTGAATCTTGGACAAAATTCTTCATGCTGCCGAAAAGAAGTATCTTGCCTTCATGCAGACGGGCTGCAAAGAACGCTAAGCACCGTGACATGAAGATCTTTTGTCATCGATGGAGTAATATTGAACACATTGAACTGTGGGAAGAAGCCGTTTGCAACGCTTCAAAAGACGCCACAAAATCCAGAAATCACAAAAATTCGGATGACATGGAATTAAAAATTGCGGCCGCAGTATCTTTCGCCCAAGATGGCTTATTCGGGACAGCCGCTCGAACACTGACTTCAAACGGATTGGCACCACACTGCAAACAGACACGTGGTCTTCTCTGCTGCAAGCATCCCCAAGCGGACCCACCACAGGTTCCTGAACAGAAGAAGCACCTTTACAATTGGCAAAAGACTTCGATTCATCCAAAGTGCTTTATTCCTTCCCTCTAGATGCTGCTTGCGGATCAACTGTATTAAGGTGCTAGCATTTGATGGAAGCGTGTGATGCCATGATAAACACCCCTATCCTTTCATTTCTGAAAGCTGTCATCAACATGCTCCTTAGAGGTTCACCACGAAAAGAAGTTCTTCACGCTTTATCCAGTGTTAATTTCACGGCTTTGAGAAAAGGAATCAATGACATCCGCCCCATAACATCAGGCGAAATTTTCAAAAGATTGATAAGCTAATGCGCATGCACGTTGCTCAAGTCAAAGGCTCTTAACTTCTTCAGACCTCACCAGTTCGGTGTGGCCTACAAAGGAGGCACCGAGAGAGTCATTCACACACTACGGGCGGTCATCGATGAGCAATGGAACAACAGTAATTTTGGCACCCTTAAGATCGACATGTCCAATGTTTTTAACAGAATTTCCATGTAGCTTATTTTTGATGAATGTGCATAACAATTCCCAGAATTGTTGGATCTGGATCACATCGTGTTATGCTGCTCATTCGACGCTATATCATCATTTGCGTAATTTGACCTCGGAAGTAGGGGTGCATCAAGGAAACTCTCTTGGTCCGATGTTGTTTTCTTTGGCAGTCAACACAAGCGCATCCAACATCACAAAGTCAATCCCATTAGTCTTCCATTCATAGTATTTAGACGATGGAATCTTTGTTGGTGATTTAGCTGGCTTATGTGAAGTTCTCCACACTCTTCAATCGGATGAGGGAATTACTGGCCTTCGGATGAACCTAAACAAGTGCGAAATATTCAGCAAGAGTGATTTGTCCAGGTTTGAAGATACCATTACTAAATCATCGGAGCCTATTCTCGAAGCTCTAGTTCTAAAGTTTTTTGCTAAGATTCTTTCTATTGTCTACAAGAGAATATTATGATACAGTTTAATATATCTAATTAGCCTAAATATGTTTCCTTTTTATACAGAAGGTGTTGAAAAACAATTTTCTTGTTTTTCATGTTTATTTATTCCAGATTCTCGTTTTAGACAAAAGTGACCGGACACCTAAATTCGGGTGATTTTTGATAAATAACATGATTTTTTAGTACTTTGTAGGAAATCCTTCTGCACGAATCACAGAATTCAAGCGGCATGGCATGCTCATGATCAACTGCTGACACTTTTCTGGGGTTATAACATGGTACCATGCATGAATTATTGATGCGATGATTCACTTCGCGTAGTTGGCGCTATTTTGTTTATTACTCGACCAACTTCCGTCCACAAATTTTCAATTGGGTTTATATCGGGAGTTTGCCCTGGCCAGTCGTTGATATGATCAAATTCCGAACTTGAGAGCCACTCCTTGACCGTCTTTTCTCGGTGGCAGGGGGCATTGTCATCCTGAAATACAGCGTGACCATCGGGGAACTGCGCGGCAAGAGTTTGCTGCATTTCGTGATTCAGAATGTCCAGATGCACTTTTTGGTTTACTCTTTGTCCATTCTCCAACACTCGAAGTCGTCCCACACCATTGAATGAGAAGCACCCCCAAACCATCACGCTTGTGGGGTGCTTCATCGTCGCCATCGTGCATCTCGGGTCAAAGCGCTCACCAGTGCGTCGTCGGACTTTAGTCACTCCCCGATTGCCAAATAAATCAAAGGAAGACTCATCAGAGAATAAAGTCCGTTCCCAATGGTCCATTGACTTTTGCGAATACTTAGTTGCGAATATCACACGGCGTCGTCGTTGGAAAGCATTTACGAAGGGTTTTCTAGCAGGTCTTCTTGCATAGAAGCCTGCAGCACGCAATCGTCGACTGAGGGTGCGGTGAGTGAAGGAAGCTCTCATAGGACCAAGAGATGTTCGAATCATCCTTGCTGACTAGAAACGGTTAGTTTCACACACGCGAACAATTTGACGGTCAAGTCTTTCACTTGTTTTACGTGGACGGCCAGTCTTTTTCTTCGTAGGTGACCCGCAACCGGAAGGATTCTTTTGCCAACGTCGCCGTATGTCTGATACCGTCGATTTGGGAACACCGGTCTTCTGGGACACCTTCCGAATGCTATATCCCTCCTTCACGAGAGTTATGATCTCTGATCTCTTCTTCGGCGATACTTCTTTTCTCATCTTCCAGATTGAGATGTCAAGCAGATTGCGACCGATGAGATGCGAGTGTGAGATAAAAATGATAGCATAGCGTCAGTCTTCAGGTGAATATCGGAAACAACAGTGAGTCACAGCATTTGAATTTGAATTTCAAATCTGTCGATTCAAGGCTGGCTGCTTAACACAAGGCAAGGGAATGTGAAATGATTCAGAAAGCTTCCCATCATAGATATCTGACTTCGCTGTCGTCTCTGTGCTTATCAAGGCAATTTAAAAAACTCTGAAGTATAGAGTGTCCGGTGACTTTTGTCCAATTCGAACATTTGCGCTACTATGCCCTCTAAATAGGGATAAAACGTCAGCTTCAGTAACTACATTATATAACTATGTTTATCTGTGTATTATATTGTGTTTCTGCAATAAAAGATGACGAGTTTACATTATACCCGGTACATCGAAATAACAGAGTAAAAAATAAAAAAAATCAAGTGTCCGGTGACTTTTGTCCACAGTTGTACATAACACTTGCTTCAAAACTAAGAGAAACACTGCTAATAGTCTCAATTTACAAAATATTAGTAATATTTTAGGGATGCTGATATATACACTCTAAAGAAAATTGGTTTTCAATTGGTTTTCCAGAAAACCAGGTGGATTTCTGGAAAACCAAATTGGTTTTTGGGAAAGTCAGTTGGTTTTCTACAAAACCAAATTGGTTTTTAAGGAAGTCAATTGGTTTTCTGGAAAACCAAATCAGTTTTTAAGGAAGCCAATTGGTTTTCTGGAAAACCGATTTGGTTTTCTAAACGTCCAAAACTGACAATTCTTCCCATAAAAACTAGAATGCAGCAAGAGTGATTTTACTAATTTCAAACCGCACTGATCTGAAAAATGATTAGTGTCTTATTATATTGTTGTCACTAAATTGTGTTGATTATCATGTTCTGAAACATCTCAATGAGCTAGTGTATCGAATGACTTGTTCATTTATTGTTCTATAATTAAGATTTTACATTAAATTTCAATAGATTTCATGACTGGTTCACGTTTTGTTGTAGGATATTAGCTTAATTTTCCTCAAATAGAATTTTAACCAACGATACACAAGTTTGTATACTATGTAGATAATTGGGGTTAGCCTAATTGGGCAAATTGTATTTCAATTGCATACATTAATTGATGAAATAAAATTGTATTAAATTAATAACTTAAATTGTGATTTAGGTAGTGCCAAGTAAAAGTCCGTGGGCTTCTGTGTGGAAAATACGGCAATAATAGACAATAATAATAACAGACAGCATCAGGAAGCTGTTGGACACTGTCTAGTGTTAGTACTTGCTACTTCATATTATTTCATTCTATAAATTAAACAAGTTGGAAACCCACAGGAGTAAGAAACGGATGAGAATGAGATAAGAACTCGAGGAAAGAAAAGAACATTACATCATCTAATGGCACCGCACAGGTGAAATACTAAGTTCGGCGAGAGTAACAGCGATTATAAGCACTGATTGAACTCCACACATCCTTGGATAAGAATCATGAATGAATCATGTGGACAACATGCTGTGCGGAAACATCATGGCATATATTCAGACTGGGAAATAACATCACTCGCCGCTCGCATTGAGAAACACATGTGGCCTGCTGAACTTCTTCTTCCCTGACCCTTGAACTTTGAATGAAATATTTCCCAGTTCAGTTGGGGAGGAATGACGTCATCCGTTTTGAATTTGAAGAAAACAACAATTGAAATTAGTTTTTACATCAAAAAATGTACAAACTATTTCAATTACTTACAAAGTTCTAAATACGTTGCAACTCAATCACTAGTTTCTATCAGTGAAGATTGTTCCAGGATCTACAATGAAATGACGTCGTATTCCCCATGCCGTACGAGAGGTAAGTTTCATTTTCACTTTTATTTCATTCACAGCTGGTCTCCGCTGAAAGTGTTGTCGTGTACATTTGCGGATTATTACAGTGTTTCTATCTTCTTATCGTCGTACAGACATAAAATTATTTTACAGAAGAGTATACTTTATTATTTCAATACTTTTACGTAGAAAATTTCATCATATCAAAATTAACAATTTAAATCAAATTGCTTGTTATCAGTGGTGCATCATTTTGAGATTCACTGAATTCTTGTGAAGAGTTACCAAAGATTAGCCTAGATTTACGGAATGATTCTATCATCAGAATAATAAATTAGATGTTGTTATATGTTAGCAATTTTTGAAATTTTGAAAGTTAAGAGTTAAGTTTGGAAATTTTCTGAATTTATATTGTAAATCAGTCATTATCGTTCCGGAGCGTGTTATCTTAAGTTTTGGACTTTCTCATATTTATTTCAAAATAGATGCGATCAAAACAATACAGTATTTTGCAATAGATATTTTGAATAACTGATATACATGTAATTAAGGTCTGTCTAGCGAGTCAAATGTGATAATCATTAAAGAGTTACAGGTATTGTTGGGCATTCCATGTTAGTAGACATTCCATCAAGTAGACCATGATAACTTAGATACAGTATATGCTAACATTCTTAGATACCTTATTTATACCGGTGGCTTACAAACTTGTAGGTAGATCATCTCATTAACGTACGATTCTAATCAATTTTATGTTGATTACGTGTTGAATATAAGATCTAAGGTCATACGTTTGTAAATGCACAAGAATGTAAATCATACAATTTTGCTTGATACCAATGAGCTGATCTCTGAAACCGGCCAAATCAACGTGGGGTTTATGGCCGTACAACAAATTAATTCTAGTTATATTTGAATTGGTATAGCAGCATGATAAGACAGTTAAGACGGTTTTTATAGGTCGAGATAATGGTAAACATTTTATCAAACAAATCCGTGCAGTTTTGCTTGAAGCCATTTTTAGCTAAATTTATTTATAGCCCGTATGCATATTATCTAGTTATGATTATTCCCTGGGTTGCCAGATGGTTACTATTGCTCAAATTTTTATCACTGTATTCCACATTCTATTCCCAAAAAATGTTAAGTCTTTCAAGAATTCAGACAAATTTATGCCAAATACTTCAAATTTGTTGAAAATTGTTCATGATTGTTTCTTGATAAGCTCCCTTGCCTACTGGATATCTGAGTAAGAACTGATCGTTCACATTCTGTTTTTACTAGTATATCGCTGATAACGGACAAACTTCTGAGTTAACAGGATTATTTCGGAAATTCGTTTGTTGGATGATAGCGAGTATATAACTGGAAACCGTCGCCGACGCTGTAGAACGACTACAATTATTAACTAACCAATTCGTTTTTTAAATTTTATTAAACGATTGTTGCCGTTTTGATTCTTCATTCGCAACAATGAAGATAAAGCAGGCAAACTTACGCCAATTTTCTTCTCCTGCTTTATCAACGATGTTATAATGACATTATAGTTTGATATAGTTATTTAAATTGTAATTAATTGATATTTTGGCCTAAGTATAATACACTTGTAAGTTGTTTTAGACCACATACATCTACAGTAGCTGATAGCTCTGCATAACTAACTTTTCAGTCTTTGTCTCCAGGATCAATTTTTAAAAAGCGTGATATTGTTCTGCAGTCTGTTATTATTAGCTGACTTAAACCTAGCTTTTTCGGACTTATGACTGTCATTCAATGGTTTTCGTTGGATGAAAAGACAGAAAGATGAGTCGCGTATTTTTTGAGCTAGAGCTACGCAACGGCCTTTCGCTCATATCAGCTCGCTATGACGCTCAGAATTTAGCAGTGACTGCTTTCTGTCTGATTTTGAAAACTAAACATTGGTCGTAAGTTCTATAGTACTGCAGATAGTGGCACTAAATCGCATTCTTGTTGAATTGTTACTATGCCTATCATGCAAATGATAGCAAATGATTGTAAGTTAAGAGTTGAGTTAACAGTTTCTGAATTGAGCTTTGTATAAGACGCTTTCAGTCCTCGCAAGAGCAAAGACTGCTGATAGTTTATTAACAATATTGACTAGTAAGACTAAGTAAGAGATTCTGGTGTTTTTTGACCTACAAATGTTTAACTGTATTATTCAAAATGACATAAGGTTTTAGGACAACTTGTAATGAGACAAAATTGGCGTACGAAAAAATAAGCTTACTTTGTAATCTGATAGAAGTTTGTCGAAGCCTTGCCATCCCTTGAAAATTGATATGAAAGATACACACTGTCTTTTCTTTTTTCCAGATGGTCTTTTATAACATGGGTGTAGTATGTCGTGGACAGACATGTATTATGATAATTTAAAATCAAATGATTTATATCATGGATTAAGTAATAAGAGCTAATGAGAAACCATTTAATTAGAGTAAATAAGTATGAAATAAATCAATAGTAATTTTCGAATTACTATATCATTATCTGCTTTTGAATACAAAAGAGTTAGACTAATTTGACAGTATATTTAGGAAATTTCTTAGAATGATAGTGACTAAGTGTAGAATTAAATCAGACAATGAACAATTCATGCTCAAGTAAATGTACACATCAAAATGAATGTGCATGTTATGTAACATTCTGTATATGAGAAATCTTAAAATAAGATTAAGTTTTATGTTATGCTCTGTTCTATCATTTCAATGATGTTGGATGTATATTTCCCGTATTATTTTTTACAGTTTCTCGCTGCTGCTAAGTCAATAACCGGCGTAGATATCGACGCAAAAGTTTCATTGATACTACAGAAGATGCAGCATAAAGTGGTGGAATTGATTGAACTGAGAGACCTTTACAGCGTCAGTTTGAGGAATATATGAGCAAGATTCCCTCAGATATCGAACAAACTGAAGGTCAGTGCTTTACTTTTTTAATGTTATCAATAATGGAAAAATTGAAATAGGATTATACTTCATAATAATTCAATTGTGAGTTCATGAAATGAACCTCCTCGTACTCGTGCTCGTACTAATTTCAGTCGTTTTTAGGATTCTCTCAATGAAGGATTTTACGGACTGGAAATTAAATTCTTAAAAACTTTGACTGGCCTTCGTTGTCCTACGCCTTCTGAGGTTACAGTGACGTTAAAGATAAGTAGGAGAGGAGTCCGTAAAAATCTTTGTCGCGCAAGTCACGATGAATTTTTAACTTCAATATTTCAAAATTATCAAATGTCAACCAAAAATATTATCAAATGTCAACCATTATATCCTAACAATGTTTGATGAGATAATTATTTATAAAGTCAGATCATCATTACCATTATTTTGAGGTTCATGGTTGTGCATATATATGCTTAAGTTCATGATCAATATATATTATTCAATTCAGCACTTTGGATATTTCATTCACGGACTCCATTTGACGTTTACTCATGTGTATGTAGATCTTTCTTATCAGAATACTAGCTCGTACTAACAATGAATCATTTTTTTTCAGATATGAAACGAAACATCAATTGGTAATGCTTCCACTCATATTTAATGAGTCAGTGGATCTCATGTTCGTTTTCAATAAGGCAAGATAAACTGACACATGCGATTATAAATGTGCAGACCATACGTTTTGGACCTTATATCAACGATATTAATTCGGGAGATAACTGGGTGATAATCGTATGTTCACACACTCTTTCAATGAGAACTTGTAGAATATCATTTTAAAGACACAACTAATTCAATATACAACACTATTCCTATACAACAATCGCTAAACAGTAATAGAGCAGGCGTTTCCCAATCATAACACAATACATCAGGAAGTCTTTTATTATAAAATCAAGCGACTTTCATATACTCGTATATGAAAGCAACATCTCGTTTTTATACAAGTAGGTGCATGTGCAAAATCAATATTCCGCATTTGACATCAATACCATGTACTGTACTGGTAGATTACTCTTACCGTAACATTATTTTTACATCTTTCAATACCGACAAACCCGACACCGACTATTTCGATACTGGGATCTCCTCCCATGCCTCAGCAGCTAAAGCTGTACGTGGATGGCATGGTTATCAGTAATGTGCCAGACCTATCCAGCGGCGTATCGTTGATAGTGGCCGCTTACTTTCTTTTTGACATTTGCTACCCCAAAAAACTAAACAATCTCTTAAGCCTTCTTGAAAATTTCGTCATTCGCCCAACCAAATTGTCCCCTGCAACTGCAAAATTATCCCATTTCCTAAATTTGTTTTGAGCTGCACCCTATTGTAAATTGCCTAAATGTTTTTTTTTATCATCAAAGAGAATGATTGTATTCTACCATTCTGTTAAAAAAATAATGCTGTTGATATTGCTTAGAAATGACTTTTGCATTCACTCATAATGCGTAGCTACTAACCTTATGTGTAGGTCAAAGCTATAAGCTTAAATATTTCTTAAAAATCTGAAAAGCAAATTGAATGGTGTAATGTCTCAGTAAATACGTGTACGCGTAATTTTCATCAGCCATTGGGATAACTAAAACGGATAAAGATGTACGATTACATGAGAAAGCTAATACAATTCAGCAAATGTATTATATGAATGTTTATTGAAAACTGTTATCAATATTATTTGATAGACGAATTATACTCTTAATGTACGCGCGGTATACTAGACTGGGATAGAAAATCAATGTAGCTAGGTTTTGAATAACCGAATAGGGTTCAATCGTATAATGGAAAAGATGGGAAACCAAACTAGATTTTCTGAAAAACCAAACTAGGTTCCCAATAAGGTAGAGTAATGAAATACGGGCAACCAAATTAGATTTCCTGAAAAACCGAATAGGGTTCTTCAATGAAGTATGCCGGTATGAGTTGAGAAACCAATTTTGGTTTTTCAGTCATGTTTTGGTTTTCTGGACAACCAACTTGATTTGGATGTCTGGAAAACCAAATTTTTTTGGTTTTCCGGAAAACCGAAATCGGTTCCCCTCTGTGGACAAGCTGAAAAACCAAATTTGGTTTTTGGGAGCACCGATTTTTTTTAGAGTGTACTTACTTTCAGCAAAGAATTCTCAAAAATCTGCAATTAATGAGA
>CAJQUW010016156.1:0-166627 GCA_907163375.1 Prostheceraeus crozeri
ATGCTTTACCATTATTCAATAAATGTTACTTATGAGAAGAGTTGTTGTTTTTCATGCAATGGATGGGTTAGATAAAGGGCGATCATGTCTTTCTCAAACGACTGCGGAACATTACGTTTTCATAGGCAAAGTTTAAAAAGAGCTGTTCAAGATTATGTGATAAATTTCATAAAGATGAGACCGACATCGAAGCAGGTCGATGATGCTAGCACTCTATTTCTAGAGTTAATGAATACATTCTCTGATAGCATTATCATGGCGCGATTAGTTGCGAAAATTAAGTTTAGTCCATTTTGGAAAGAAGAGGTGGAAAGTCGCTCTTTCCATTTTGCTTCTTATTCAATGGGAAGTGTAGAATCACCCCCAAAATTTTTTAAAGACATATGATAAAAATTTGCTGAACGTCTTAACGCATTTAACCATCATGGTAGCAGTCTATGATTGAAGCGATTTCAGATATTCACATTCAACTTTCCATAAAGAAAAATTGAAAATGCAGTGGTACTTGATTGTAGCACACAACTGGTTTTCGAGCTATGTCTGCTCACTCTCGAAGTATATCCTTCTGTACATGCGTCTATTATTTAGAAAGGCTAGCAAAATTCATATCTTCAAAAAGACTTGCTATAGACATCAGTAAACGTGAAACTATGTGTTGTGATGTATGTAAGCGAAAGGATGAAATGAAAAGCGCATCTTCAAGAGATGTAAGCATGCTTTTTTGTCAACGCTGTTTCATACGTAATTGCATTCAACTTTGCCGATCTTAACCACTGTGATATTGCTCATTTCGAGTGTCACTTATGTCGCAATAGTTAGTACCTATGCAAATGTGGTAAAGATAGGTTTTAGCAAAGACTAACACGGAAAATGGCGAAACGTAAAATGACGAAACGTAAAAGTCAAAAGTTTTCTTCAGCCATTCAAGCTCTCCGACGAATGAAAGCAAATCAGCGATACAATGCTATACGACATGCTAACGATAAATTCATTTGTGAAATTATTTCTCATGTGAGGAAGTTGAGGACGAAGAAATTAGCGCCAAAACAACGAAAGTTACTTAAGCGATATGCTACGAAAATTGCGTTTCATCTCCAATCCTAAAGTCGCCCTTCAAAGAAAGAGGAAAACTCTAACACAAAAGGGCGGTTTCCTTTCAGCAATACTTCCAATGATAGCTCCTGCCGTGGGCAACCTATTGGAAATATCTTTGGCTCTAAGCGTTAATTATGCAAATGTTGAGTCTCAAAGTAATAAAATGGATTTCAGACTTCAATGTGATAAAGTTCTGACTGTATCAGGTCCATCTCATGCAGGTAAAACTGTTTTCACGCTGAATTTATTGGATAAAAGAAGGGAGTTGTTTAAGGAACCTATCAATCGAGTGATTTGGTGTTATGGTATTTATCAACCGTCGCTGTTTCAGGAATTGCAAAGTCGCAACTTTATTCGACATGAAGGAATTATTCCAGTGGATAAACTTCAGTCTAATGATGTTGTTGTATTGGATGATTTATTAAAAGAAAGTAAGAATTCAAAAGATGTTACAGATATGTTTACTCGCGCAGCACACCATAAAAGGTGCTTTATCATCTATATTACAAAAAATTTGTTTCCTGATGGAAAAGAAGCTCGTACACGAAACCTGAATACACACTATTATGCTATTTTCAAGAATCCGCGAGATAAAAGTCAATTTGAAATTTTAGCGCGACAAGTTGCACCCAGAGGATCAAAAGCCTTAATTGAAATTTTTCAAGCAGCTACTGAAAAACCATACGGTTACTTATTCATTGACTTTACGCAAGAGTGTCCGGAAGAATTTAGATTTCGAAGTGATATTTTGAAAACTCCCATGATTATCTACAAACTATGAGTTCTTATTCTCGCATGATTGTTATTCCTCAGGATGAATATGTACAATTGACTGCCATGCAGCAAGTAAAGCAACCTCTTGCAAATCAAATGTATAGGAAAGAAATAGATTATCAGCAAAATGTTCACATCAAAGATCCACATCGTGCTGTATTATTACAATCGGAAACTGTTGAGCAATTGAAAAACTTGAAGAATAAGATGCGTGACTCTGTATCGACTGCTACACCTTTAGCATCTCGCGCACATGCCATATCTCTTTTCAATAGTATTGAGCCCCATCTCAATGTAAATGATAGAGGAGAAATCATTACAGATGAAAATAAAGTGATTGATGCTTCACGTTATGAAGACTTGATTCAGTATGCGACACGTAGAAAGCGCCGTCAGGGCTATGTTCCACCTGGTTGGTCATACTTTCTTAAACTATTGAAAAAGCATAATGTGCCAAAATTTGCTTTGAATAATGAGACATTGAAAGAACTTGATTCAACAGTGGCTACTACTCCAATGCTTCAGACGATGAAAATGCCAACAAATTGGTTTAAGGCGTCACCTGCTACATCCCCTCCCACACTCACTAAGCAAACAAGAGGAAGAACTCGACGTAGATCTACATCGCCACTAAAAACTGGTAAAAGGAAAACGTAAAACAGCTCCTCCCAGGAAATACATGTTCTCAGATTATTAATATGAAGCAGATGTGTTGCTTGCCATGTAATGAGCCACCAGAGGTGAATGTCGTTGTCACTTGCACTTGCTGCGCCAGCTCTCATAATGAAACCCCTAAGCAATGTGAACACGATCGCAAAACCGCTAAAGCTAAATGCTGCAGTTGTTGTAAATGTAGAAAGGGAAGAAAACAAAAAGATGAGAAGGAGGAAAAAGAGTCAGTCGTCATCGACTGAACGTTTGAAGTCAATCTATTATGATGTAAAACATCCGGCAGGATTTGCATCTATCAAGAAATTATCAAAAGCGAGTGGTCTTCCACAATCACAAGTGAAACGATGGTTAAAGGGTCAGGCTACCTATACACTCCACAAACAAGCGAAAAAGAAGTACCGCACCCGCCATTATATTGTTCATGACATCGATGAACAGTGGCAAGCAGATTTGTGCGATGTTGCCTCCATTTCAAAACATAACTCGGGCAATAATTTTATTTTAACCGTCATTGATATTTTCTCGCGTTATGCGTGGGCTCAACCTTTAAAAACTAAAGAAGGGAAAGGAGTAGCAAAAGCATTCCAAACAATTTTTCGAGAAGGTCGCATTCCAAAAAGAATTCAGAGTGATCAAGGAAAAGAGTTTGAAAATCAGCATGTGACAAGATTATTTGAGAGGCATGACATTGAGTTGTTTAGTGTAAAGAGCGCTTATAAAGCTGCACTCGTTGAACGTTTTAATCGCACATTAAAAAATCGCTTGTGGCGACATTTTACTGCCAACTTGACACAAAATTGGACAAAGGTTCTACAAGATACACTCCATGCCTACAATCACTCTATCCATCGTTCTATTGGACTCAGACCAGTAGATGTAAATGCTGACAATGTAGATAAAGTGCGCGAATCATTCCAACGTAAACGCACTCATGTGAAAAGTGATGTGAAAATTGGCGATAAAGTTCGTATCTCAAAAGTGAAAAGTGTTTTTGCTAAAGGGTACCTCCCGAATTGGACAGAGGAGGTATTTACAGTATCAAGGATTAATCAAAAAGACTCTCCGACCACCTACAAGTTGAAAGATTACGATAATGAAGAAATTGAGGGTAGCTTTTACCGCGATGAGATTGAGGTAGTCACTGAAAGTGAAACATATTTGGTAGAGAAAATCATTCGATGTAAAAAACGGCAAGGTGAAGAATGGTGTCTTGTTAAATGGACTGGTTATCCTTCAAGTATGAACTCTTGGATGCGTCGTGCCGACATCTTTCATCTAAGTGATCGACAGTGATTCATGCAAAGTTGTAACTAACAATGTTTAGGGTTTGAGCTATGAATCCAACTGCCTCATTTTATTCACGACCCTCCTACGTAAGTGGTGGAGGACAAATTTACATCGGTGCTCGCCGCCAACGTGGAGGTAGCATACTTGGTGCACTGAAATCTGTTGTAGCACCTCTCATATCCAATGTCGGTAGATCTTTAAAACGAAATGTTTTAAGTAATGCCGTTGGCTTTGCTGGTGATGTTGCTAGTGATCTTTCCAGAGGTAGAAGTTTTAAGAGCAGTTTGTTGAATCGTGGGAAGGAACGCGGTTTAAAAACATTGAAGCAGACCATTGCTGGTGTTACTCAAGGAAAGAAATCACCTAAACGAATGAGAAAAGGAAGGAGGAAACATCGCGGAGCTGGTAAGGTGCGATCTTCAGTCAAAAGGCATTCACGCAAACGTCGCAGAGGCTCTAATCATTCATCAGGCGCTAAACGACGACGCTGCTATAACTTCTAATCATGGAGTGTAAAACTTCCGGTTTTTGTTTGTTCGATCAACAAGCCATACAGACAGATATTCTTAGTTCAAGTATTGTAGATTATCATCCTCGAACAGCTGAGAATGCTGGCCCCATTGAATTTGTTATTCCTGGTGGTAGTGATGACTACATAGATTTGAGTTATGCGATGCTTGATTTGAGGTTTAGAATTCAGCAAGCAGATGGAACTGCTATTGACGATGCACATAAAGTTGGACTGAACAATTTACCATTGACTACATTACTTCGCGATGTTTCTCTAACGATTGGAGAGCAGCAGGTGGAAGGTGGTCAAAGCGATTATCCCTATAAATCATATTTCAATCATGTATCACAGTTTCATCCAGCAGCACAAAAAAGTCATATGGAAGCCATGGGATGGTACAGAGATGAAGCAGGAAAATTTGATGTTGAAACAAACAGTGGCTTTGTAAAGCGATCTGCTATGATTAAAGATAGTAGAGTATGTCAGCTATATGGTCCGCTGAATTTAGACTTCTTTAGACAGTCAAAGTTTTTACTCTGTAATACCAGCATGCGACTCAAGCTGACATTGAATAAGCCTGAATTTGCGCTGAATGCATTTGCTAAAGTTGACAATTTTAGAATTCATGTGGAAGATATTGCACTTTACATTCGTCGAGTAGTACCGAATCCAAGTGTCATTAGAGGACATGCTGAAGGTCTTAACCGCCAAAATGCCATTTACCCCGTTCAGCATACAAAGCTTCTCACCTTTACAATTCCGAAAGATCAAAAGAGTTTCATGAAAGATGGCCTCTTTCCATCGGAAGCACCGAAGCTCCTCATGGTGGCAATGGTTGAAAATGATGCATTTAATGGTAATATAAAGAAGAATCCTTTCAATTTTAAACACAATCAGTTAAGTGAAATTGCTTTACGTGTTAATGGTGTGAGTCATCCTGGTCCACCCTACAAACCAGATTTTGCTTCGGATCAATTTATGCGCAGTTATGTTGATTTTATGGATGTCTTTGGCTTTTACAATACGGATGATACCAACGGACTGACTATGAAAGAGTTTAAGAGTGGATATACTATTTATGCATTTGATTTGACTGCTGACAGCGATATTAGTGCACCCTATCGTCAAGCGAACGTGCCTCATAATATTCGTTTGGATTTGACGTTCAAAAGAACACTACCTGAGACGATCAATGTATTAATTTATGCAGTCTTCGATTCAAATATTGAAATTACAAAGTATCGTGACGTGATTCTTCAGTATAATCGTTAATGAGTTGGTTGACTGCTGACGATATTAAGACTAAAGTGCAGCGTAATGCAGACGAAGCGACGTTGAAAGCTTTCGATAATGTCTATTCACTCGATACCTTACCACCTGCAGTAAATCACTATCCCATCTTTATTGTGCTAAACACTCATTCACAGAATTTAGGCGGTGAGCATTGGAAAGCGATCTTTATTGGAGAAGACCGACGTGGTGAACTATTTGACTCTCTTGCTCAACCTCCAAATATACCAACACAGCAGTGGTTGAGAAAACATACGCGTCAATATCAGCGAAATGAACGCATACTACAACATCCACTTTCATCAACGTGTGGTGCTTTTGTACTGTACTTCATCTTAAAACGTTTACATGTATCTCGATTTGCATCTGTTATTCAAAACTTTTCATGTAATCCATCCTCTAATGAAAAAATGATTTGTAAGTTCTATCATGATTTGAAATAAAAACATCATGTTGGAAAAATTGTTTTTTATTTTACAATCCGCTGGGTACGTACATACTCAATGAGATAGTCTAGGATCATATTTGCTTGTTCATGAGATTTTAGTCCAGTAATGATCACTTTACTATTATGAAAGATTGCCACATGCACAGGCAACCAACAACTAATGAGAGCTGCAGGAAAAAGTTCGGGTTCATAACACAAACTGTAACTGCTGGTACGAATCTTCAAAAATGATAGACTGTCACTCAATTGAGTAGAGATCACCATATTGTCCACAGTCAGATTCGACATCACACACCTCTCCCTCTTCCATATCCGACGTAGTAGTCTTTGTAGCTCTAAGCGCATTGACTGCGCCGATGAATGAGAAAGGGCGCCGAGAATCTGTACAGTCCCATTTGGGAAGAGTTGAAGATTCCGTGAATTGTTCATCTTCACCACTAACATTTGAGGACGGCCCGGGTAATACTTGCTGTTTGGAAGCTGTTGGCGTAATGTTGTGAGATCGATTTTGGTGTAGAGTCTGAAGCGACGGAGAATGTTGACGATGGTGTAGCGATGGCGCTTCATGATGAAAGAATGAGTAAATTGAGCGATGTACCTTTCTTTTATACTTTTCCCAACTACCTTGATGAAATGTGAAGTTAGTATGAAGTTGGGAATGATAGAGTTGAATTCGCCGATTGTTGACGCGCAGCCAGATGCGATTTCCAATACGTGAATGTCTTTTCATATAGAAGTATTTCAAGTCCTTCATGATATGATGTAGAGATTGAAAATGACGATAAGATAAAACAAACTCTCTTCTCACATTTCCAGTTGAATCTTTGAAATAGACGTTTCGATCATGATCCGTTTCAATACGTTGTAGGGAATCTAATTTCCAACTCATGGTGCATGGTAATCATATCTGATTAAGATTTGCATAGTAGGGCGATGAACTCACGACGAATAAATGTCATGATGGAGCGATGTATGTATCTTCTATACTTCTCCCAATTGTATTTGCGAAATGAGAAACAGTTTTGCGGAATGAGAATGGTAGATTTGAATTTCATTTCTGTAATGTTGAAGCCAAACTTGATCACCCAAGGAGATGAATCTTAATGTTTCAAAATATTCCAAATCCCTCATGATATCATTGAGGTTGACAAATTGTCGCCATGTTAATGTAATTCCTCTTGATGTATGACCATGAGAATTTTTGAAATGTACGTTTCCATCACGATCAACTCTGATATATTGTAGAGAGTCCAAAATCCAAGTCTTCATGATGTTATGCAAAGTTGCAGATTAGCAATATAAAAATGTCGTTTTATCATATTTTGCTTAGCAATGCGGCTACAAAGAGATTTACTAGCAATCGAGCCGCACTCTTTTCTACTCCCATTGATCATGCACAACAGCTAAATGGGAATTGGGAAGTGGGTGTCACTCAACTTGTTTATAGCAACTGTGTCTATACTTTTGATCATGAGGTGATGACTATTAATATGAGGCGTACAGCTGCTTATCAATGTGAAAAGGGGTGCCGAGTATACATTCCACAGTGGCCAAAGAAAGATCTCTTATCATGTAAAAAGTTTATATATGATTTCTTGAATAAAGCGTGTAAACATATTGTCCAATTTACTCCGCACAATGATGATTATAATTATGTACATCATGTAGTTGAGAAAGATTGGATTGTTGGTTTAAGTCCAAGTTTAAGAAATGATTTAGGCTACCTCGCTAGCGCCTTAACAAGCTATGATAATTTTAACGTTAATTACCACATAAGTGGTCATAAACAGTTAATATATCGAGAGGAAGCTTATTATGTAGATCTTATTCCAAGAAATGAGAAGACGTTGGTGAAGAAGATTGTGATTAAGCAAGAAAGACAAACATGACTCCTGAAACATTATTGAAGAAATTTAATTATCTCCTTCGAGTTGATGACAAACAAGTGGCAACATTGACTTATATTAAATCATCTAATCATATTGCAATAAGCAAATTAAATGATGATGATCTAGTATTAGTTTGTTCAAAAGATTTTCATCAGTTCTTACGACATCGTTCTGCAGCTGTTCATGGAAAATCTGATATGCAACATTTACCATGTGAAAGGTCAAATCAATTTGATACAGAATGGGCCGTATCTTTATACAGAAAGTGTGTAGAGCCTTTTGGTGGTTTCTTACATGAAACAAGAGTGTTGATGCCTCGCATTATTACTTCGGTTAAATTGGTTGTAGATTATTTAAATGAAGTGATTAATGAGCAACATATTTCATTTTCTGAAAAAGAAGGTACTTTGTCTCTCACTATAAATGGAAAAGGTATTGAACTAATTATGGATAAAACTCTAATGGACATTTTGGGTTTTGATCAAAATATCTTTAAAAGTGGTACTGTAACCAAAGCTAGCGCAGACATGTCGCTATCGCGTCGTATTAACTATTTTCAGATATATTCCAATATTGGTGAAGATGTACGTGTGGGAGATGTTGAAGCTCCATTGCTAGCAATGATACCATACCAGCCAAAAAGCTGCAGTATTTTATCTGAGCATACTTTCAAGAAAGTGCATTATACAAAGCTGAAATCAAACTACATCCCACAAATTGATATTGCCATTTATGATGATGCTGGTGCGTTGATTCCTTTTCATAAAGATGCTGTGACAAGTATTACACTCCATTTCCGAATGAAGAGTTAATGCAAAAGTATGCTAATATATTTTTCCAATGTGAATAATATGGAAAGTGAAAATAAGGACTCGTTTCTAATCTACTTGCCCAGTAATGCTTCTATGAATAAATTTCCCAAAAATAAACCATCAGACTATCGAGTAGAATTAAATCGGCCACTGCATTTAGAAGGTGAATGGGAAGTTGGCGTTTCTAGTATTTGCTATGATAGCAATATTCAGAATGTGAATGATTTGGAAGAAATGATATTGACTCCTCGCACCCATGATGGAATAACGATGAATAATGCATTTCAGTTCCCATACAATTTAACATCAGATGGAAAGTGGAACTATGAATGGATTCAGATAAAATCAGATTCTTATGAGCCATTTGGGAATGAGAAAATTATTAAGGCATTCAACAGTGGCAATACTTCCATCATGAAGAATAAAAATCAGAAAGCTTATGAGTTTACTATCTATCATTGGAGTGGGAGACAGTTCCTCCGCTTTCATTCTTTTACTAAAGGTCTTACGCTGAGGTTGGATAGTGAATTCTATCCACATCTTGGTTTTGGTCATGGACTACATCTAACGTCAATTGCTACTGCAAATGTTAAAAAAGTTTATTCAACTCGAATCAACAAATTTCATTATAGATTTAAAATATTTGATGAAGATGTTGTAGAATGCGAAGAACGCATCATTTTGAAAAAGCGTGGTGTTCAACCTTTATCACTTATTGAGTTAGTAAAACGATGGAATGAGACTGTGGGTAAGAAGTATGGAGAGAAAATTATGGCGGACAAAAATAAGTTGGTTATTCAGAAATATAATGACAAACTTACAGTTTATTTCTCTCCAACCTTGCGTCATTTTGTAAGACATTATACGCCTATTATTGGAAGCGGTGTGGTGTATGGTTCTCATGAATATCACACTAAAGCTGATTCAGTTCATGATGAATGGTGGGTGGACATCTATGGCGATCGCATCAAGAAAATTTACCAGTCTTATGAAGAATCTAAAGTTGCTATCAATATAATGCCGCGTCTATATCATACAGTTGAAAGCTTCATTCATGTAGTAAATCCTTATATACAACAGAAGTTGAAGCATGTGATGAAAAGTAAATATGATGTAAAGACACACCACATTTCGTTTTCAATTGAAAAACAACGCGTTGTTCTGAAACTGGGTGATGACATTCAATGTCAATTGAGTAAAAATTTGAAAAAACTCTGGCTTTTCAATGCTACAAACTGTGTTTGCTGCTGCGCATACGATTGGTATAGAAACACCAATGACACTTGATAAACATGAACAACACCTTTACATTCAAAGTGATTTGATTTTACCTATTTCTGTTGGCGAGAAAAAAGAATACATTTTACGTGATTTCATTCATGATAAAGACGCTTCATATGGAATAGTCGAGAAGATGTTTGAATCTATTTTCTATCATCCCGTCGTCAAACAAACTATACCCTCTATTGCTATCAAAATTACCAATGGTTTACAAGAGTGTATCCATGTGAAAGATACTAAATCCCTCGTAACTTTAGTGTTTCGGAAAACAAAGTGAAGTCATTGTGATATGTTTATTGAAATAAAAATATGTATATGAAAAAGTCTTTTCACAGATATAGGGGGAATGGGCTGACTGTAGGCATATATTCACAAGGAAGAAACGATCTCATGCGATACATAAAACAACCATGTATATCTACAAAAAGCAACATCAAAATACTGAGTTAAAGTTGATTATGTCAATACATCTCCTGAATGTGGTAGCGTGAGTTTTATTCTTTTGGGTGGAGGTATGTTTGTGTCAGGATGTCCATGTGGAGGAGATGTGTTATGTCCTATCCAACACCTCTTATCCTCCCATGCTGAAAGTGCTCGTTTCTTGAACGTGTACGTTTTCACAGTATGAACTTGAGATTTTAAGATTGTCATATTGACAAACGTTATAGTTTTATTTTTATAGGCCTTCTTATAGGACCGATGTTTCATTTTATGAACAATGGATTTTGATATACCTTTAGCACGCTTAATACTATCTGCACATTCTTTTAGTTTCATGGAATACATTTTAGGACGGAGGAGAATCATTTCATCTATTTCCTTTCCTGCTGTTTCATCCTTAAAACAACCAAGTTTGGCTTTATTCTGTATGGAATAGAGTGGATGAGTGGGATTGTAGTTAGATGTATCGAAATATTTTTCTAATGACTTACCTACTTCATTAAAATTTAAATCTTTTTGAGTGGTAATTCCTAAAAAGAAACTATCTGTATCACCACCCAGCAAGCGAACCTCTTTTACGAGAGGGCATGGTTTTAATATTTTGTAGAAGAGTTGATACATTTCAAGCTTGGAATAATCTAAAACGGCTTGCCCAATATAGATGGGTTTGCACAACTCAACTTCTGATTTAATCATTTTAACACCTACAAGATCCTCATCGATGATGTCTCTATCAATGAAAAGAGGTGATGAGGTCAATTTGTGATATTTTTGTTCATCAACGACTACTTTGTAATTCATACGTTTTCTAACATCCTCCATGGTCTTTCCGAATAGACTATTATTCTTATATTTATAAAAATCCTTTTCAAAATTATTTTGGGCGAGTGCACGTTTTTGACTGTTACTATCTATGTAGGGTTTGAGGAAGGCTTTCTGTCTAAATTTGATAATGCGGTGAACTGACTTTAGAAGCATGCCCATTTCTAAATAGAATTTTAATATGCAGAAGTGTACGAGATAATTTTTCTTATCATATTGGGTGAGTAAAAGTTTGCGGCATGGTTTGTACCTTGGCTGTCCACACTCTGTTAAGTTATTATGAAATTGTGACATGAATGGTGAAAACATATCTTCAGTCACTTCGCCAGATTCAGGTGCGAGTGGGAAATCAGCAGTTTTATTTTTAATACTATTTGGATAAATCAAATCCACTTCAAAATAATATCCCCAATCACCTTCATCTGGAATATTCAGTATGTTTGAAGGGTTGGAGTAATACTCAAGCTCATTTTGATTTAACCAACTAAACTCGGAATGAGGTAGTGGTTTAGACAGTGAACTGCCATATAAATTATTTTGGTCATAGTACTTTAGGTGGATATGATCATCACCTACTGTTTCAGATTTTATATGATGTTTATTTACAAATGTGAGACCACCGCGTATTCCGCGCTCAAATATATTATACATCTCCGGGTCTTGTAAGAGATGAATGGTCTCACCAGTCATTTTAAAGGCTGATTTAAAGGACATGGCTGGTAGACTGACAAAGTGGATAGGATCTAATTTGTCTTCTTCTAATGCCACTCGTCGAAACTCCTGAAAGACATCAGCCAGCAAAATGACATCTAATTCTAAGTAAGCGATCATATAATCGCCAAACGTTTTACAATTAAATTTTAACCATGCCTCTTGAGCATGTTCATAGTCCTCTACTGGACAATCTTCACCCGTCAAATCGTTTTTGAATTTGTCAATGGAAGGAAGGGTTGTTTCATTTAGTTTAGACATTGAGCTAAAATACGCATAAGGAAAGACTCCTTTGCGAGTGATTATTTCATCCGTTAAGTTTGGATAGTGTTTCTTCAAAGTTTGACTATGGGGAAGAAACTTGAGATTACGAACGAGAGAAGCTAGTGACGCTGACATGAATTGAAATGAATCTAAAAATTTTATTTCGAAGAAGACTGTCTTATTTTCTTTAGTTTTATCTACTGGTAATTTTGCTGTCATTGCCATGAATTTTTCTCTCGTTTGTGCTATTACATTAAACTGCCACGATTTCATCTAGCTCAACCCTCCTTTTATGAGCATATGACTGTCATAGCCCTTAAAGTTATGAAAAATGACGGGTAGTACACGACGTCTCAACCTAAGTGAAAAGTTACATTTGGAGCAGAGTGCGTTTCTAAATTTACCAGTGATGTGATCATGATCACGCACTTTCTTAATTTTATCGTCATCAAACGTTTTATGACATTTAGGACAGGATGTGCAACTTTCAAATTTTTGTTTGTCTTCATCTGACATATGTAGTGACTTACGCTGCAATTGGGAATCATATGATTGTTGAAATTTTGCAGCTTTATCGAGAAATTCTAGAAATTTTGAAATGCAATCTTCACCTTGCCAAGTATGCATTTTGTTTTGTCTATTCCTAAAGTGGTCATGCCATACTTCATAGCAGGATATGGCTGCTGGCTTGTGGATGATATCATCAATGTAGCATTCTATGTCTGCGTAAATGACACGCAGGGGACTTAATTCGTCACCATTATCCCTATGTGAAAATATTTTATCTTTGGGCATGCGTTCCATTTGTAATTTACCTCGCTTGCACCATTCATAGTGAGTTTCAAATTTATCTTTACTCCAAAATTAGCGGATGCAGCGGTCGCATACAAAATGTTCACCTCTTTTAGAGTGCCCCAAGTGAGTGTACAAGCGAGAGATTTTGGGAATACCACAGTAGTGCCATTCCTCGCTATCATCTTGTTTTACTAATAAGAGGTTGACTACACGTTCATAACAAGTTGAACGTGAATTATAGCGGGCACCCTTCAACCCCTTCTCCCACACGTGAACGACAATTTTAATCTTATTATGTTTTTCGAACGTTTCTACATCTTTGATTTTCATGTTGTTACTATCACAACCTTCAAAGTCTAGTTCATCCTCCCACTGTCTATAGCTATAGGTGCGATCTCGATGCGCGTTGATATCATTATAGTGAAGGATGGATAGGACTGCATATTTGAAACACTGTAATTTACAATAAACATTGATGACAGCTTTCTTATTATACAACGTTTTTGGAAGTTTAAATGTGCCTCGAGCTGCATGACTTTCTAATAGGGAAATTTTGAATATGGCTGAGTCCACACCATCAAAAATGAGAGCGCTGTCGCGTTGATTGAATTTATCTACATTTGATTTTAAACATTGAATGTGAAAATTTAGCCAAGACTCGCAGTCTACAACTTCGGTTGCGGAAGAGGAAGGAACATGAAACTGTATTCTCTCCGTCACTTGACCCGTTTGAAAATCTATTTTAATATATTTTAGTTTAAGGTAGATGAGCGCCTTCATTCTAAAATTGTCTAAATTATTGAAGAGCGCTTCGATAATGTTAGAATTTTGAAGGAGCCACTCAGGAAAATCTACAATTTGAGTATTGGACTCCATGCAGTAGTCGCGTACTAAATTATTATGTGAAACATTAATGAGGGAGATGGTAGAGGTACCGTTGGTGTAGTGATCATTTGCATGCGTGTGTTGAAGTCTGTGCGAAGATCGCTGAAAGTGACTATCAAAAGAAAGAGGGCACAAATCGCAAGGAAAGGAGATGTCATCGTCAGAATCAACTTCACCTCCGGAGATTGACGCCGCTTTGCGTTGACACACACGTTGTTTGATGTGTCGAAGGAGACTGTGCTTCCTTGTAAACATATGTCCGCAGTCGGCACATTCCCACTCGTTGCCTTGCCGCGAGAGTCCTGAGCTGGAACTCACATCACCTGAAAGAGAAATCATTCTTTCATCTCTGTTCAAGCCTCAGTGTAGTGTTACAACCTACTTTGACTCAATAACTCTAAACTTTCCTCGAGAAGAGAGGGCGTTGGTGATGAAGTTGATGCCTGAAATTGAGGAAGATGCTATTAGTCACACGTTTGAGGGAGATGAGAGAGGAAATTTTCAACTTACCATTTCAACGAAATCAAGTTTAAGGTTGATACTTCTACAAGATAGAGACTTCACTCAAATTTGGAATTCACGAGATAGCAGTTCACTTGTACACCTCAAATAATAGTCAAAGAGAGAGATCGTGCGTTCGTCACTTGTATGATTCACAGATTAAATGAAATGACCTGAATGTCACTTTGCTTATATACTTTCATCCTCTTCATTCATTGGATGTTCATTCTGATTGGCTGCTTGTGTATACTTAAGAATAGGAAAAATGTTAAAGTTATCATTATTCAAAGTCAGCATTTCAAAGACAACATGACAAGTCCTCCAACAACACCAAATACCGCATTGGAGTTCTCCTCTCCATATACATCAGCAAAGGTGCTCGTTACACCAAATGCACCAAGAAAGGCGAAGGTGGAGAAGACATACAATCTCGACAATATACGAAAGTTATCATTATCGGAGGAGGATGAAGAGGAGTTGCCCGACCTAACAGGCATACGGTGGAAATATTTACAATATGATGCCGAAGGGGTGATGGAGATGACCAGCAAGTCGCACTTGCATCAAATATGGGAGTGGTACACCCCTAACTCCCAACCGCGAACCGTGGCGGAGTGGGCGTACATTGAGAAAGTGAGGGACGCTGCAGAAGAACGTTTAAAGCAGCTCAACTGTTTTTGTAATCTATGTGAAGCCAGACTCTGGGACGATATTGACGATGAAGACCTTTTGAAATACATGCCATAATAAATGTTTATTTCGTATTATCTTTGCTTTCATACTGACTTACTTGAATGGGGTTTTAGTGAATAATTTAACCATGTATACTTTTTCATTTGGAAATAGTAGCACGCTTAGTCTAACTTGTAAATCTAAAAACATTTCATATGGACGATGATGGTAGATAAAATAGTGTCAAATAAATTAAGATAGCTTACACTTCTGATACAGGGATAGCAATCGACTGCGATCCATGTGTAAAGAGCTTGTTAGACTATGGATGGGCTTAAGTGGATGATTTAACCATGTATACTTTTTCATTTGGAAATAGTAGCACGCTTAGTCTAACTTGTAAATCTAAAAACATTTCATATGGACGATGATGGTAGATAAAATAGTGTCAAATAAATTAAGATAGCTTACACTTCTGATACAGGGATAGCAATCGACTGCGATCCATGTGTAAAGAGCTTGTTAGACTACGGAAGAGAGAAGTGTGTTATGTTGCGTGTGGCGCGTGAGTGTCCTCCCATTTCATTCCATTCATCAATTCGTCTCATTGATAGAGACAGGTAGAACTCATGGTTCTCATAACGTATGCAATGGAAAGTTTTAGGCAACCTTCGACAGTTGGCTAAATGTCGCCCTGGCGCGAATGCATACTACGTTGAGACAGAGGCAATCACTTGCAAACATGACGCAGAGAGGTTTAACAAGATTGACCATTGCCGAATGTCCCTTTCGGTATACATAGCTACGGGTTTCACCGCCGCCCTTTACAGGAACGCCCGTCGAAAGGAAGTATTACACCGAACTGCATTTGCAACGTTCAAGTTGACTGATAGCAGATTCAACTTAATGATAGTATTCGCCAGTCCGAAGACTGCCCAGGGCAAACCGCGAGGAGGTTCTATCATGTCTTGCCCCATGGTGGCCCTTAAGAGAGCCGATGGTTCGTTCTCGGGGACGTGAATTTGACTATTGACTGGAATAGTCAATGGGTATGACGCTTAGGTTGTCGTATACCCTATACCGCCTAAGCCGTGGTGGTGCATCTGGCACCTTTCGGATGCGAGTGGTATTCGGAGTCCACACCTCATCCGTCCAAATGATCCTCTTGATCTTCCCCTTCTTCTCATCCTCATCCCACTCGTCGAGGATGACGAACTCGGGAATGCCGTTGTCTTCATCAGTGAAGACGGGAATATTGTCGGCAGATGTCGCTTCCATCGTGACTTCAAATTGAATGAGAAGCGCTACAATCTTCTGGCTTATATAGGGTTTTCAACAATGAATTGCTCAACAGCGAATCAGAATGCTTCAGGGATAGCAATCGACTGCATAATGTTCAAGTTGACTGATAGCAGATTCAACTTAATGATAGTATTCGCCAGTCCGAAGACTGCCCAGGGCAAACCGCGAGGAGGTTCTATCATGTCTTGCCCCATGGTGGCCCTTAAGAGAGCCGATGGTTCGTTCTCGGGAGTCGTCATCCTACAGCCTACCAATTCTGCTGAGAGAGTCAAAGACTCTCTCTTTGGTAGCACTGTCGACTTCCACACTAACTGGCATGTGAGTATAGAGTGGAATGTAGCGCCATTCCGTTGGATTGACAGCAGTTGCTGTCATCGGATTGCCAATCCGAGCAAGATTGTTGTGGACTCTGTCTTGCTCCTCTAGCCTGACAAACTCCTCAAATAAATTTCGCGGCCTTATCTGCGGTCCGCGAGGAGAGCTAACTTGACTGTTCGGCGTCTGCATGATTGAAATGAAATGAAATGAGAGGCAGTGGTTTATATACCCCTCTAACGCGACGCAACGTTCAAGTTGACTGATAGCAGATTCAACTTAATGATAGTATTCGCCAGTCCGAAGACTGCCCAGGGCAAACCGCGTGGAGGTTCTATCATGTCTTGCCCCTAGGTGGCCCTTAAGAGAGCCGATGGTTCGTTCTCGGGAGTAAATTGATGGGGTGGTGAAGGCAGGCAAAGATCTGCAATGAAAATGATATGTATTAGAATAGGATATACTATCTTATTTGCTTTTCACTTACCAAGTTAGTCATCCTTAGGTAGTCTCGCGCGTTTCCGAATCGAAAATTTATGCAAGTGACCGCGCATTCGTAAGCTTGCATGGAGACACTTCTTGCTCGGATGACCGTTGTAGCAAATAATTGACTCGTCCAGATTTTTATTTACCAATACTTCGCCGGCCAAATGATTGTCCCGAATAGGGATGTGAAACTCAAACAAACGATTCTCATTCACACGTTCCCACTCATCCCTCATGCGCTCCAACTTCTCACACGCCTGCCTCTCATCACCCCGCCGAGCCACAGTCCTCTCCAACTCAACATTCCTCGCTCTCAACACACTCATCTCCTTCATCATCTCCTCAAACTTCGCCTCTGCATCTCTCATTCTTCTCTCCGCAGCACTCGCCCTCTTCTCACACGCATCATTCTTCTCTTCCAACTCTCGCGTCTTATTCTTCAAATCAGTCACACAACGCCTCATTCTAATGTTTTCATCCGCCACCTCCTTCGACTTCAAATCCTTCTTTTTCAACTCATCCAACTCCTTCACAACTTCATCCTTCACTTTCTTCAAACTCTCAAACTTATTCACTAACAAATCATGCGCCATCTGCTGCGAAACATGCCTCTTCTCTTCATCCTTCAACCACCTCGCCGACTGCATACGAATCCCACCACTCTTCACTTTTGGGGAAGATGAGCTCTTCGGGGGGTCGGTGATGACGATGTTGGACACCTCCGATGACGAAGAGCTCAACTTCCTCACACGCTTCCTCACACGCTCCCTATCTAAATCCACATCATCCTCATCATCACTCTCAAGCACTCTCTTCCGCTGCTCAATCTCACCCTCCAACGACGCAACCGCTCTCGCCAACTCATCATTCTCAACAACATTCTCAACAACATTCTCAACAACATTCTCAACAACATTCGCAACATTCGCCAACATTCGCTCCCTCTCTTCCACAATCAACTGCGTAAATCTCAAATCAGTCACTAAACCACCACTACAGTCAGCATGCACTCTGTAAAAACACGCCTCATCCTCATCACCCTTCAGCACTCTACACTTCACGCAAGCAACCCTATTCAAGACAATCATGTGGCCGGTGCCCGCCTTCTTCACATGAGCTTTGGCGTCCGCACTGCGATTAACTCGCCCACAAGAGCACATTTTAATATGGTATTTGCGGTTCCTGTCATTAGCCATGTTAGATTTATCGTTAGCTGTAAGATAATGAAATTTGTATAAGTTTGGAATCATGTAGTACAGTCATATTCCTAAAGAGTGTAGTGAGTGGCACTCGATCCCGTCGACAGCCCGAAGGCCTTGTACCGATCACTAGGGAAGTGAGAGATCTTCCCCGATACCCGCTCTTTACAGCTGAAGACATCATTGTCACTGCCCCGAAGTGGTAACAGGAACGCCGAGTCAAAGGTAGTGATCAGTAGCTGGGATCTAACCCCTCAAAGCTGCCTTAGACTTAGTTAAATTTCAAATCTGATAGCAGATTTGAACTCAGGATACTTGAAAACCTTAGTCTATATGTTAAAACTTTGAAAAAACTGAAAATTAAGAATTTTTAAAAAATTCCGCATTTTACTACTCATACTACTTTTAAAAAATTTTATCAGTAGTAAAGACACTATCAAACTCTATCATACAAACTTTGAAGTAGCAAGATAGCTTGCCTACTTCAAAAGATAGAGTCCTTTGCACCCGATATCGGGAGCTCAGAGCGACGACCGTCGCTTACCTCGTCTTTCGATGAAGTGATCAGACTTACGTTGTCGGGGGTTTATATATGCTCGGAAGAAAACTTAAAATGGCTCTATCTCCGAAAGTATTCATCGTAGCGACATGCGGTTTGTTGCAAACGATTTGTCTCATCATTCTTTACAATATGACACCTGAACCATTCTCATATGACTACGGGAAGTTGGTCCGCCAGCACATGTCCATGTAACATGCCACAAGTGAAAAAATTCCTAAGTGTGAGAGCTCCAGTGTGGTGAAAATTTTGAAAAATTTAAAACTTCCGAATTTCAACCTGGGACCTTAACCAAAACATTTTTCATCAAATTTCACTGACCTCCCCCCCCCCTCGTTCAGAGAAATTTGATGAAAAATGTTTTGGTGGCGGACCCAGGTCGAAATTCCACACTTTGGAAAATTTTCAAAATTTTACCCATACAAAGCCACTCTGACACTTAGGATTTTTTCAGGTGAGCGAGCTCCGACCTAAAATCTTGTAACCGCTCTAACTTGTGAACGGCTGGTCCGATTGACTCGCAACAAAAAATGTTGTCGAGCAGTTTTTTCTCCTCTTTCAAACGAGTAGCTGTAAGACAAAATCCGTCCACTAGAACCAAAGTTAGAAGATTGCTGTCGGGGGGGGGGAGGTCAGTGAAATTTGATGAAAAATGTTTTGGTGACGGTCCCAGGTCGAAATTCCACACTTTGGAAAATTTTCAAAATTTTACCCATACAAAGTCACTCTGACACTTAGGATTTTTTCAGGTGAGCGAGCTCCGACCTAAAATCTTGTAACCGCTCTAACTTTTGAACGAAGACAGATAGGAACAAGCCGATTCTTTCACTGAATTTGTCTCACTCTTAGCTTTCAAACGAGCTATCGCACGACAAAATCCGTCCACTGGAAGCAAGCTGTCCAGGGGGGGGGACGTCAGCCGAAAATTTTTTCTCTCCGATTTCGCTGGAAACATCCTTCCTAACCCAAAATTTCACGTAGATTCCGAACCTGGCCTCCGTTTTCTCATCCGATGCTTCGTTTGGGCGCTACACACCAAAACGTCCCAAATTCTAACTCTGTCGTTTTTTCGAAAAATGTTGAAAATTTTTTCTCACCGATTGCCTTGAAACTCACCCTACCGATGCAGAATTTCACGCTGAATCCGAATCTGACCTCCGTTTTCTCATCCGACCACTCCTTCCACTCGAAACAACCCATTTTACAACCCAACATTCAGCAGATTGCACCAAAAACATCACACACTATAGCCTCAAGACTAATCCTGGCGGTCGCCCACGTCAACCTAGACGGTCGCCCACGTCAACCAGGCGGTCGGACCAACTCACCCGAGTCTCACACTCTGTCGTTGCAGAGGGGGGGGGGACACGTCAGCGAACATGTTGTGAACGTGGACCCACCTGGCCGGCACACCACGACAGACCACAACCTCTGTCGTTGCAGAGGGGGGGGGACGTCAGCGAACATGTTGTGAACGTGGACCCACCTGGCCGGCACACCACGACAGACCACAACCTCTGTCGTTGCAGAGGGGGGGGACTCAGACACGAAGCACCACGGCGGCCGACCACGACACTCTGCCGTGCCAGAGGGGGGGGGACGCAGCGATGGCCGCCATCTTGCGCGGTCCAGAAGTGGAGTTTTGCTTACTACTTAAGCGTTTTGCTTTTCTTCTCCGTTTTCTTTCCTTATCAAAAAATTTAGGGTCAAAAATAATCGGAAATTTCTCCATTTGTTCAATGATGAAAGTGTTATATTCTTCCTTCTTATCATTGGAAATATATCGTTTTGAAATTTCTGTAAATAACTCCGGAAACGTAGCAATAATGTTTGACTGCTCTTCGATAACTTCTTGTGTTGACATGACTGATCACAGCGCAGCACACGATACAATGACAGACGAGAGAGATAAATGAAAACAGTACAGCTGGCAGATATCTTAACGTCATACGGCTGTGCTGACGCACTAACAAGAATTTAAAACAACTCGCCTAACGTACAATTAAAATGTCATTGTTTCACAGAGTAGTAGCAGCTGTTTGTTCTTTCATACATTGTTTCCTTTCAAATGTTTGAGTTGGAGGACACAGCTCCTTACACTGAAATGCATTTTATTCTTAAATGCGGGAAGCAGATGTTCTCTACAATTGAGTGTTTATCTGAGTGCAAATTGTAAGAACGCCAGGAGCGGTCATGATTTGAGCAAGAAAATGATAATAATCACAAATTTGAGATTCTTAACTTTTATGATTTTCGGTGTCCTAGAACGGTCATGATTTGAGCAATGAAAATTGTAATTCTCAAATTTGAGATTTTGAAAAATTTGAAAAATTGGGTATTTTTAAAAACGCCCAAATCAGAGCGAAGCTCCTCTGGCTTTAGCCGATTTATGAATTTAGGTCTTCATAACCTGAAAAAGGGTTCAAATTCATGAATTTATGTCGTTTTTAAAAATGCCATTTTTTGAAAAAATGGTACTTTTTGAATGGACTAAATTCATGAATTTAGGTCTTAAAAACCTGAAAAAGGGACTAAATTCATAAATTTATGTCGCTTTTAAAAGTACTAATTTTTTTGATTTTATGGTGTCCTGGAACGGTCTAAATTCATGTATTTAGGTCTTAAAAACCTGAAAAAGGGTCTAAATTCATGAATTTATGTCGTTTTTAAAGATACTATTTTTTTGAATTTTATGGTGTCCTGGAACGGTCTTTTATCCATTACTATGATATCAAAAAATTTTTGTTCCATTTTATTTTCTAATCATAGGTTCTTCGCATTTCGTATTGAAGCAAATTTAGTCTCTTTCGTTTGTTCTACCCTTGTCCTTCCGCATTGGTTGATTCATGTAGTGAAAAGCAACCGGCTATTGTCTGTCAGTCTGTCTATCACACATATCGTCAAACAACTCATCAATAACACTGTCTTGATGTTATTGAAGTCTTGACTGTCATCTAAATATTTTTAGCCTTTTTTCGCGCTTTAGATACTGTTGGCCTAACCAACTGCATATTGTAGGCATATTTGTCATTCGAGTGCATAAAGCTTAAATCAAAACTTGCGATGTCTAATGTATTGGCCATAGGCCCTACCTAACTTTTATTATACAAGAAGCCTTTAAATTGCTTTCTTTGGTCTTCCATTATTTGGAATCTATCGATGCTGTATGCAATATAATTTCAATTTCACTGCTAAGAGCAGTAAAAGTAGCATGGTAGCATTGTAAATCGAAAAATTCGTATGACTAGATCTATTTACAGCGTAGGCCAACGTATATTTCATTAAAAAATGGTACATTTTCTCTATTAAAAAGTAAAATGATATCATTGCCGATCATAGGTTTATGTCCTCTTGTATATCAGACACTCCCCTGTATCTTGGATGGATTCACTGCACTTATTGCGAATGGAATGAACGGGTTGCAAAGGAATTTCATCCGCGCAAAACTCACCGGCAGGATATGCGCATTTACATTTTTTGAAGTTATTTTTAGATCAAATAGCAAAGTTTACACAATAGATATGTAAAAATAACTTTTCTGTCATAAATCTGGAGAGTGTTTATCACTGCAATCGAGTTCAGGGTTCTAATAAATCAGAGATTCGCTGTCTTAAATTTTCAGGGCAAGTGTGGACACATCACATCCCCATAAAATCCCGTACTTGCTGCCAGTTTTCTCGTCGTAATTATGGGTGTCAAAAGAGAATTTCAGCTGGTCTTGTTGAGTTTCAAAAAGTTCAGATGCATATTTACTGACTTGATGAATCTAAGGAAGAAAAGGCCACTTTATTTGATTCCTGAACTTCAACTGATGCAAGTTGCCGGTTGCTCTCGTAAAAGCTTCAATGTGACACAGGAACATATTAGCTGTCTTAACTGCGTTACTCAAATACGGTGTACTTTATTTAGTATGACGCAACACTTGAACAACTTCTTGCTGTCCTTCGCATTTCTTCATTGAGATATATTTTTACTCTTCCCAAATCAATAAATTAATTTGATTAGTCAAAACTCGCTGAAATGATTTTGTAGGAATGTGAAGTTCTAAACAGAAGCATAGTTTTTGCGCAGCGCGCAGCTGTATTGATATATTGGTGAAAATAGCATTCTGGCAATTATAGTGTCTTTTATTAGAATTCGGAACAAGGAAGTGTTCGTCCAAGTTGTTTCAAAAGAAGTTCCGTCCCAAAATCAATATTTACCCAAGTTTTCTGACCTAGCAGATAACAGAATGCCATTTTGCCTGGTATAGAATAGAAAGACAGAATATATCAATGTAAGCTTGAAATTCCTCGGCAGCAATAGACTCTGTGTTAGTCATACAATACCTCGTACGTACAGTTCGGAAATCTTTTCCGTTGACATCCTTCTATATTCTAATTTCGTGACTTTTTTTGATAAATAAATATTGTCAACGAAATTTTCGACTCTTCAGCACCTTTTCAGAACTTAGTGATGGAGGGTGATGCAAACCTTAAGCTAACATGTTGACATTCAAATCATTTCATTCGAGGATGCAGAAGGAATAGTTTTCTATGTTGTGACATTATCTCATGAAAATCAATACAAGCTCAAGCATCAAAAAAACATTTCGCGATGATACTGCGTTTCCTTTGCAAGTTTCTTCCGAGATTTAGTTGTTAGCATAATTTCATCAATTTATCCATATTCTTTGCGACTCTTTAGAGGCCGACTTTCAGTTTTGCAAACACTGCATCAAACACTGAATTGTAAAGACACTGCGAACCAAAACGTTAATAATTAGATTTTCTTTGAAGATTAAGTTTCAAATATCATCATCAGTTTGTCAATGCAAGCTCAAACGTTTTCTTTTGTTATTTTAGTTTCCCGCAAAGATTTAAAATGCGACGAACTTCTTTCGGATGAAAGAATAGTGTCGTGCTGAACGGATTAGACTTCTGTACTCAAAGAAATATTACCCGTTAGATGTAGTTTTCACGGTTTTTTATCAACATTGTTTCATTGTAAGAATTTTATTCTCATCTGCTACTCTATGAAATAGAGCAGCTAATTAATAAGTTAATCAATAATAGTGAACTTATATAAAGTTTATATATAGTATATAATAAAGTTTTTTTTATTATTATATATATAATATAGTTAACTTATATCAATGTAATTGGTGTCATATTTTAGTCAACAAATTTTACAAACTCTATAGATTAATTGGAGGCAATCATAACGTAGTGAAAGATGTAAACACATCCTTTAGATCGACTACTGTGTACAGCTCATGATTCTCGAAGTATGTATAAAATTCTTAATTCATGAGATACAACTCAGGGACTACACTTTTCAGTAACTTCCGTAATTTTCTAAAACCAGCAAAAATTTGTTGGGTCTGATAATTCGCAAAAAAGTCAACAAACATCAACAGACGATCATCCAACCTAACGAAGATTGGAATAAGAGGGAAGTTTTATGTTAATGTAAAGGTAAGTAGGTGGAGATGCGGGTTGGTGTATCAACATTTTTTGAAGTATTCTGAATGGTTGTGGAAATAGAAATTTCTCTGATTTTCATTGTCATGCGATGATGAAAATCATCCCGGCAGCCATTTAGAATCCTCCAATCCACAAGCGTAGAATTGCAATGCTACTGTAACCATTGGATTAATCAGTTCTTAAAAGAACTCAATGGAGCTTTCTCGTGGCAACGAATTAAAACTGATCAGCTTTGGCCCAATATCTGGTAAAAATGGAAATCTTAAGACTTGTAATACTACTCATTGTTACTGTTAATATGCTAATCATGCTACTTGTGGTTCATCAAGCGCTCTAACAGCTTCTGACGGAATAAAAATTCTACATTGTAGCATTTTGTTGCTTTATGCCTTGATTTTTTTGTCACTGTTATCAGCTTTTCGATTTTGGCCACAAATAAAGTTGGATGTTGATTGACGTTCTATCATATCATAGCATTTTCAAAATCATGAGATATTTTGAAAAAGGATGCTCATTTTTACTCTCGTAATCGGAAAATATCTGCATTTTTCCTCGACTAAAAAGTTTGCGATGAAACATTTTGGTCTTATCTATAATTGACCAGAAGCAGAATAATCAGTGATGAGAAAATACCTATTTATGAGTCCGAACACTTTGATCAGATTTCCAGGTCTGTACCAAGGTTAACACACCCAGAACTGCTGATCTTAACCTATGATCTTGACATTACTGTCCAATACTGTATTGTCTGCAACCGAGAGATATCAGTTGTTGGATTTTCGGAAATTCCAATTACTAAGTGCCACCAACTAGGAATATGTTTACATTGATGCTTTAAATGCGTTCTCTTGATTTCAGAGGAATACGAAGATATGAATCGACGTCAATTACTGCAGACTATCTCGCGTTTAGAAACTGTAAGTATACATTGATATATTGTGTAACAGTTGAATGCTTGAAGCTAACAATGCTGCACGTTTTGAGTATGATTCAGGAAATTTGCCCACCAAATCATATTTCACAAGGGAATCATGCTCTGCTGTTTCACTATCACTTGAAAGCAGATGATAAAACTATGAAATCAAGAATTGATTTTGAAATCATTTTACTTTTGATTTGCTTCCGATTGCAGCAGTTTAATTACATGCATGTCTGGGTTTAATTATGTTAAATTAAAGAAGGGCAAGGATGCCAAAACAACACTTACAAAATTATTCTTTTTACAAGCAATGGAGTCAGTGTTATTCATGCTACATGTTTTTTTCGTTTACTAATGGAATTTGAATCCCCTTGATTAAGATAAGCAGATGATTGATTCCATGCACCCTGTAGTAAGATGACTAGCGGAGCAATCAAAATTAAAAATATTTCAGATGCATATTTTAAAGGCAGAATTGACCCAATTTAATGAAAATATTTAGGCAAAAGATATTTTTGAAATATTATCAAGGGAAAAATCAGATAGGAAAATGACACTTAACAATGGCGATCAGTTTCCATCAGGATATATTTCCGGTAGAGAAAGCAATGTTATGCTTTGTCGCAAGGTCATCATGACCTTTGTTCGTCATTTGTGTGATTTGTGTAGCCTATTTATGTCTTTTTGCTATATTCTGTGTCAGCTTGCTATTTGATTATCTGATGATCACTTATATAATTTAAGATGTGATGTCCTACAAACCAGACACATTTTTGGGTTCAGTGTGTAGAAAGGTTGTCCATTCCAAAAGAATGATTGTGAATATAAATAATTTTAAGACAATGTTATCAGACAATTTTTAAGTGACTGACATTAGTTTTGATGCAATAAAATACAATCAAATAATTTCGACTATTGAATATAATCAATTTATCCTCAGGGTTAAACAAATCGCAAGATGTGAACTGAGCATGAATTGACAGATTTTAAACATGCAAATGTACTGTAGATTATCAGAAATTAGGGGATAAGAAATATTTGCAAGAATATAGTCAAGAATATATTGCAAGAAATATAGTCAAGTAGGTAGGCTTTAATGCATTGACAAGTTAACCCTTTCGCTACTAATGACACGCTGAGCGTGTCATACGTCATAGTTGCAAGTATCAAATAATTGAAAGAGGCTTTACTTGATTAACAGTGACACGCTGAGCATGTCATGAAAAATTTAGTTAGACTAACGATCCTTTTAAGTTACTAAGTTTGCTTAATTCACGGTATTGTTAGATAATTAGAAGAGAAATTTATTCCTCATTGCAAATAACAGTTGTTCATACATTCCGCATAACTACAATTCTTTGTAACCGTAATAACTAACAACCAAATTACATGTAGGCTATGTTTGATTGTTACTGATTCTAAATTAGAAGTACAATGTTCACAAAATAGAATGAGATTTGCATCAAAAACTATAAACTCAAATGAAATTTAGAATCCAATGCAATCGTCATTTAGTTTAACTTTTAATCTAAAGATTTGTTCTATATCTTCATTTATTGAGATGATGTTGGCCCCATAGGTTTAGCATGCAGTGATAGAGAACTTTTCAGTCTCGAAAATTTTCAAATTCATTTAATGATTTATAATCATTGATCTGCATAGAAAGCTGAGCCTAATATTTGATTTCACTACACAGTGTTGACTTTGCTGTATACGCTGTCCTAGCATATATTTGAATACGCGTGTTGACTTCACTTGTGGAGGTATACAAGCATAATGAACTGCTTCGCTACACGTCGCCGTCCGCGAAGAGCGGCATTGATTAATGCCCTTGATGAAATTGGTCATGACGACGCAAATTTACAATATTCAGATAGTGAGGATGACATAGACGTTGAGGAAGACATTTCTTTACTACGTGGAACTGATTCCGACGACGATTCTGATGAGCGAAATTTGTCTTCGAGCGACTGGACGATAGTTAAACCTGATGGAACCGAGATCGACGCCGTAGTGACTTACCCGAGTTCGTAGCCACGGCTGGAATACATCCAGATATCGACTATCCTAATGAAAATATGATGTTTTTCATTGACATTTTCCTCAACGATAATCTTGTCACAGAAATCATGAACTCAACAAACAATAGGATCTGGCAGGATGTGGATGAATCACCAGATGACAACAATCTACTAAGCAACAAGCAAGTCACAGTTAATGGCTGAAAAATTTCTTCGGAATGCAATTTTTAATGTGTATAAATAGAAAACCAAAGCTAAATCATTATTGGAGTCGTGATGTATCCTTTCGTCAAGATGCGTTTTCTGCACCAGAAGCCTTGTCGCGCGATAGATTTCTTTTCATTTTGAAATACATTCGATTTGCTGATCCAGACAATTTGTCATAAAATGATTATCTTGCCCGTATTCGTCCATTTTTGAAGAAAGTTAATAAACTTTGTCAAAACACATACATGTCCAATAAAGAGATATGTGTCGATGAAACTCTCATGCTTTTCAAGGGAAGGCTACAAATCAGGCAATACATACCAAGTAAGCGCAAACGCTATGGTTTAAAATCGTATGTGGTGTGTGAGTCTGAGTCTGGTTATGTTTGGAAAATACAACTTCACAGCCTGTCAAAAGAAAATCATCGATTTGGAACCACTTTACCTGGGACTGATGAGTTGTCAATATCGGAAAAATAATCGTAGCTATGTTGGCAAATGATCTTCTTGGACAAGGTTATCATCTCTACCTAGACAATTTCTATACATCCTATAGACTGGCAAAATATTTACTACAAAACGATACATTAGTGACTGGAACAGTGAAACAAAATCGTGGCGTGCCAGAGAACTTGAAAGCACTTCCTGTGGCAGCCAAGGATCAAGCCTATGCTCGATGTGATGATGTCTTGTGTGTGAAAATTGTCGACAAGAAATCGTCAGGTAAGAAAACCGTTTTCGTTTTGGACACTTTTGCGACTGCGGAAAATGTGGAAGTTGAAACATTCTTCAAAGGCGGTCGTCGGGAATCTCGATCTGTGTTGAACTATAATCGTCACATGGGAGGCGTGGATCGGCTTGATGCTGCATTGAAGCACTTCAATATAAATCGAAAGCAATACACTTGGTTTATAAAGTACGGCTTACATCTTGTACAAATATTACACTACAACTCATGGATATTATATCGGAAATGTGGTGGTGAAAAAAATTATCTTTCCTTTATCCTAAAAACAATTAACCATCTCATATTTGAGACTGGAAAGGGCCGACAACTTTCCAGACGTCGTTCTCATTCAATCACTTCCCTTCCAACTGCATTTCATCGTTTGGAGCGAATTCCAGAACGACCTGGTCAAGAGCGGCCACACAAACGGTGCCGAGTTTGCTACAGAAATGGCCGGAGAAAGGAGACTGTCTTCCAATGCATCGACTGTGAAGAAAAACCCGGATTATGTGCTGCGCCATGTTTCACAAATTTCCATGTTGTTACCGATGATGAGTAGGGTACTATAGACCGTCTTGTTGTGTCTCGTTTTCAATATTCAATGTTAATATTATTCATGGAAGTATTTTTCCGTTTTTCATTATCGTTTGGGGTTAATTTCTAGAATTCCAAAAAAGAATTATATCTTGCGATGCGTATCAATACATATGAATGACGTACATGCACAGAGTCTATAGATCTGGGTAATAATAGTATTAGGTAAATTTATTGATTCAGATAATATCTGCTATAAAGCAATTCTTCATAAACTGATTTAATCTTTTGACACGCGGAGCATGCCATCGGGACTTTCAGCCAAGAAGTTTATGACAAGCTGTGCATGTCATCGATGTTTTGACAAATTAGTTTAACTCATACTCCGTTACAATGACAATAAATGACACGCACAGCATGTCATCGAGATATTCAAAAGTTCTTACCGTAGCGAAAGGGTTAAGACAGGAAAGTTTAGTTATTAAGGAATATTTTCATTTCGATCATCATTTCATTTTTGGAATTAATTTTAGGATCTAGTTCAAGATATCGGACTTGTTGATATCCAACTTCCATCCAGACTGATTCTATACCTATCCAGATACTAACATTAAGAAGTCTATGCGAAGTGTAATCAATCTTTGATATTCATGTTTGCTTGATCATGCTAAATAACGTGCTATGATCACGACTGATGGATGGAAATTGGATATCGACAAGTCTGATATCTTGAACTTCACCACTGGAAATATATAGGATTTGAACTTATACCTATTTTTCTCTAAGAGTACTCAATATTCAAACTTCAAACTTTATAGACAAAAACTTATGGGTATTTTACATTTGTATGCAAAAAGTCAGCTGAATCGAATCAAAATTGATGAAGTGCAACCGTTTAGTTTTCGTCACTTTTTTTGGGACACCCGGTACATGAACAGAACAAACCAAGTTTTTTCGGATACAAAATGTTATTGAAATGTGCGATGTTTCACCGCGCAGGCTTGGTCACGTGTGCATATACGGAAAATCATCAATGAACATGGAAGCAACAATGAAAGACATAAGTTCAGAATATTTGCAATAAAAACAAACTCAATGACTGTACAGAATATAGAGTGATTAAAATACTACTATCAAAATTAAAAACATGAAAAAATCGAAAATTGGAGGAAGAGAAGAGAGCAGATGAACATAGAACTTAGTCATTGCAGGTCACATTGCGTCTATTTTTGCGCTATTGTTGTCACTATGCACCCATTCATAAAATTGGAAGGTGTCTCTTTGGAGATGTATATCCCTTCCAATGTCCTTCTTCTGTTATAACTGCATAAGCTTGTGTGTAAAAATTCCCAATGAATATCATGAGCTGGTTTCGTGCCATGTTCCTCTTCAAAGTGCACTTCTACTGCGGAGTAGGATTTCTTTAAGAGATGCTCTCTCATCCTATTTCCAATAGAGCGCCCCGTTTCTTCAATATAAATTTTGCCGCATAAGTCACAGTGAATTTTATTTAAATGTCAACGCTTGAGTTCATTGGTCATCGTGCAGATATTGCCGTCGTTGCATTTGATAGGCTAACCTACTTTGGAGGATGAAAACGTCTCCATAGAGAAGGTCAAACACAGCATGTGCGAGAGTCCACTTCGCCGAGTAAGACCAAACACCTGCCTCTGCTACTGCTCATTAATGAATAGAACCTTCAAGTAAATGATGTTGCCATCTTTATAATTAGTGCTGGTCATCATGACTTTGTTCTCACTTTCGTTGCTTTTACCTTTTGAATATTGAAATTCATTAAAAATTATTGAAATTATTTAATAAATTCATGTAACATCCATTAGATGGAAATTTCGCCTCTTTACGGACTAATTTTGAACACGGAATTTTCAATTAATTGCACAGTGAGTAGCGTGATTCGGAATCATGTCCTCCACTGCTCATTTATCCGATATTTTTGAAAAAAACACAATTGCTCAACTGCGTGTATATCTTTTAATATATTTATCGAATTTCAACAATGTCATCATCCACTCTATTACTTTTTCTGTTTAGTCTATTTAGAGGCGCATTTGATCAAGATCTTCCTAATGTTCTTCATTTTCTATTGATGATGCCTAATAATGCGTAGGTTATATGGTAAGTAGCAGTATCGCTGTTATACCAATATACTTAAATAATACTGAGAAAATTGTTTTCATATTATTATTTTTATTAAGGGTGTTCTTCATCAGCTCATAGTTTCACATTGTATAACAACTTTTCCAATTTGTTTGGATTGTTTGATGGATTTACGAGAAAGAGGCAGCTGATTCAGAAATTCGAGAACTGATCCACTTTCGCATCTTTAATCGGTGAAATATCGTCTAATATGCAGCATGTTTACTATTTCCCTTTGATTGAACAGATTGGCCGAACAGATGAGTTTAGGATTATTCCCTTGAAGGTTCACTGTCAGCCTATTCATTTCGATTGAATGTACAATTTGATATTTTCGACCGCATTTGTCAACGTTGTTCAATCAGCAAACTTGTATAAATTTTACTTCGGAGCACTTTTACGAAGACGGTTCCGTAATCATTCTATTCCCGTTTATTTGCGGTCACGTGATCTCTAAAATAGAAAACAAACGTTTGAGAGACGTCTGCAAACTTACTGCATGAAAATTTGGTCGACATTATACCTGAGATGTTGAGTTGTTTTTAGGTCAACTGAAAAAACATTCGATGTTGAATGAAGTCCAAAATGCTTATGCTCAAAATCAGTTAAAATCTCCATATTAGTCACTTGCGATGTCTATTCGAATGTTCTTTGCATCACACCAGTTATGTTTTTGCTCAGTTCTATTTGCGTGGATGACGGAATGTACGCGTATTGGCTTAATACCAATTTCCTCTATAAAAAAAGGCAAAATATATTCAAATCCATAAATTGGTCATCCTAAACATAGATAGTATAATGATAATGCGATGTGACAACGGTATTGTCTAGCAATTTTCATGCCGTTTACTGTGAATCTGAAAAGAGCAGAAAGAAAAATGAGGCTTGACAAAGAGAAGTTTTACTTATTAAAGAAGAAGCTACAAAATATAGTGACCAACTTCGATATGATATACCTGCACATTGTCTCATTTCTCATTTTCTTAAAGATTTGGGCATCACTTTAGTAGGTTGCATTGATAAATGAGTAATAATAAAGGACTAGAACGTAATGGATAATGGTAAAGGATTAGAAAGGACAGGACATCTACGTCGTCGACATATGTTGTCTTGACAACGGTGCCTAAGCGATGGCAACTTCTAGTGGTTCCATTCCAAGTCACTATCAATGATTGATAAGATGTGATACAATTTTTAACCTTTCAGTTAAGTATCTGACTCAATTTAGTTACTTAAAATGTAACAAAAAATCTATCGCTGGAATCAGCTCAAATTTTATTATTATGGAAGTATATAGGGTTATTTAAAAAAATACATAACAAGCTTAGTGCAGTTATGGCTTTCTTATGATTTGTCTGAAAGGAATTTTGAAGTGGAGGAGATGGATTCTTTGAAATCAAAAAATTTGTGTCAAACAAGTGAAATCAAGTGCCGATTTTCTTGTCTTCGTGTTATTGAAAGAGTTATATTTGGAGATCTGCCCACAAGACGGGGAATTTTCTTTCCTCGTCAGGACCGCTTGAAGTGCGTCTTCGAAAGCGTTGAATCTTCTTTTATTAAGCAAACCAATCTTACTTTTACATGGCCACGCTTCACGTCTCGTGAACAACAGCAAGTGATAGTGACAAATTGTTCATTGCAACAATTTGTTATAAATTCATCTCACACTAATGATACGATGTCAGATACTTTAAAACTATTACAAATCTAAAAACTGCTAATTCGAGGAATAATTACGTAAATCAGAAATAACAGGTTTCAGAGAACTTCCGTCCAGCTTAGTGTATCTGAAAGCGAGACTATTCGATGACAGAATCCATCTTTCTTCATCCATTGGGATAGACTTGTAGTTTGACACTTTGCTGAATGAATACCATCAATTTTACTATCACCAGCAGTCTTTTTGCCATTTGGCCATTTCCAAACAAAAACAGACACAGCCACTGAAAAATTAATTTGTTATATATTGCTCATACTAAATTATATTCAAACCGTAATACATTGAAGTGTTTCAGATTGGTTTGATTTTCCAAGATTTCAATATGAAGATGTTCATTTGACCTTAGGAAAGATTTCCGCAGCATATTTTTGCAATTTGGTGTATCCGATCAAAATGTCCCTGTTTGTATACTATAAAATTGCTCTCAAGTATTCTAAATTATCTCATTTTTATCTTAATGAATAGGACTAACTAGCAAGTTTAAGAATAGCCATCCAACTGAAGTAAGATGGACTCGACAAATAACCAAAAACCAACAATGGGATGTAGTGTCTCTCACAGTTTTTAATCCATTAAGCGATGTTGGTGAAAACTGTTTCGTGGGAGTATTACATTATGTATACTGACACTAAAAACTTGTAGTAATCATTTGTTATCTGATGCATGGTTACAGAAAAAATTACTCACCTAATGTAATGTCGCCAACGGTGAATGTCTTTCATGAACAAAGTTTCGCAAACGTCGTCTCCAACTAGCATAATTGGTTCAAAAAGGTATCTCGACACATAACTGGGTAGACATTTTCTGCAGACAGCAGTGATTACAAGGAATTGTCATTTATAGCAGCTCAAGTTATCACAGACTACTAAAGGACCGAAAGTTAGAAAAAACAGATTGTAAACGATAATGGATGAAGTGATACAAGATGAAACTGTTCATATGGGAATTATAACGGACACTTATGGGACTTCAGTTGAAGTGCGACGTCTTGTTGCACAAAACCACGGATGTTGGAAATTCGAGGCACGAGGACGACACTGTGTGGTATGAGGATTCAATAATCGTAGGACGAACAAAGAAACGACCTCAAATCGATCGTCGAGGCGACTTATACACATTTTCAAGAGATTGACTTTGAAGAAATGTATTATAATATGGGTTGTGTTTTCTATTGAATTAATTTCATGTGCCTTTTTAGTTTCAGTGTTTATATTTTTCTAATTATATTTATTTATCCAACATTATAGCCCACATCAAATAAAAGAAAGTATAATAAAAAAATTGAAAATTAAAAATAAATTACCCATAATCAGGTACCAGTAAACTGTGCCTGAATATTTGATTTACTTACACGTGCTTATGATGTTCATCCACTTTAATAAAGATGAAGTGAGCAGCACCACTGCGATAAGTAAATCCACAAATTCTTATGCTTAGCGTCACTCACGAAATTCGTGTATCGTCGCTCACGGCGTACAAAATGCTCTCATGTGACTTAACGATATATTTCTATTTAAATATACCGTATACATATAATTTAGAGCGTCATTGAAATGCACAAGCAGAATTGAATTCCTAACAAAGATATTCGAGCAGAAAATGGGGGTACATTGACTAGTACTTGAAATCCGTGTCCAAAAACAGTAGTGTCGCTCACGCGCCTGCATTCCAAAATTTCTCGAAATCGAAAAACACCCTCTCAGAACCGATATATATATGTGAAAGGCAGCTACTATGGTTGCTTAATATCTAATAACAGATATGCTAGTTTGTACGTCATTTTAGGAGATTTTGACCTTTGAATGTCTAAAAATGTAGTGTCGTTCGCATTTGGAAATGACTCGTATCAGTGCACTTTCCACATCAAAGTGATGGATTCGAAATTGTTTGAATTTGTTCACTTTTCAGTTGTTCTTGCATTTGGTCATTTTTGATTGTTAACATGTTCCATATTTTCAGCGATTTAAAAAACAAGTAAGTCAATAGACAGAAAATAATTATGCAATCTGTCTACTTCGTTACAGTTGATGTTTAAACCATTGTGCACTATTCGTCAGTAGACAAATAAATGACAGTCATTTATCATTAATAGCCATTCACGATAGGGAGGTATACATCACGCTATCTACTTACGCGAGAATAATTGAATGTAAATCAAAATAGATTGACATGAATCTCATTTCGTTTCTGTAGATTTGATGTTGTCTCAATATTATCTAGCTTCTGAATGCCCTCAGTTTCGCAATTATCAATGTTGATTGCTACTCCTGCAAAAGCGTGCGTTTTCTCATATTTATCGTTTACATGTACTCGTCTTGCAGAAGCGTGTAATCAACAGAGATGCAAGTTTTGCGTGTCTCCGGATTTTTTACCATTCTTTCGAATGCAAATGTTACTGCTAGTTGCAAGTGAAATCTGCAAAAGTATAGACGTACATTCATAGACGTACGTGCTTGGGATTTTAGGTTGTGTGTATACAGTTAAGATTTCTGCACCATTTATGGTAAATAAAAGGATGGGAAACCTATTTGTCCCCGTCCAATGTCACCCATAGCACCGCACAATATTTTATGTGAATTTCACTGAATTATATTTCATCTATCTGTGTTTCATATATTCCACTTGATGTTGGTCTTTTTTCGCAATTGAGAAATGCGTTCATGCTAAAATGAGCATGAAAATTTGAATTATGTCTTTACATTATAATGAATTCAAATCGCGTCCGTGAATAAGTTAGACTGTTCTTCTTGTTTTCTTGATCAAGTCATAACACAGTTCATAAATAACGTGGCCTATGTGTTTATCAAATGACGGCACGTTTTATTTGCATGTTTGTAAGACTATTACAAGGATATGCAACTAATTACCATTTCACATTTATGGAATTGGTGAGACTTGAAATGAAGATGACTATTTATCGAACGTTGTTGGTGGCTGTCACCACTGTCCTGGTGTAGTAGATGCAGTTTGTGTTTGAATCTTTGACTACACGGGTTGTGGTCGGAAGTTTGTGGTAATTTTGATTTGCTCTTTGTCAGATACAGTCTATGATGCGGATATAATAATCATAGTGAAAAGGTTGCACTTTAGCTACTTTCCAATGGTTACATTATTCATTGTTCAAAATTTTGATTATGAAAAAGCCTTCGGAAACTTCACAAAGAACACATTATGAAAAATCGCCGAGCGAAATTTCAGAAGACACAACAATTAAGGTATGAACGGAATAAAAATGGGCATGCGCGACCTCGTGCCCCTGGTCTGGTAGGGTTAAAGTAAACATGGCCTACAAGTCTATTTAACATCGAATGGGCCAATTCATTACTTGGGAAGGGGGTTATGCATGTAGCGATGATGACACCAATGACAAACATAAGATGTTAATTACATGCGGGATTTGGATTGTATAAATTTTGTAAAACAGCTACATAGAAAGCGCATTTCTTCATATCTCAGTAAGCTTTGTAATTGTGTCAGATAATTCCTAGAGAAGGGTAAGGGGTCAATAATAGCATCGTCTGTATCAAGATGAGTATTATGCTGATACGTTGTTCGTTCTATTCAGCGATTTCTTCACGAGTATTCTGAGTATCACGAGTGACCGCCGTCTGTCGATCCAAAGTGCAAAGTGTATGTCTCAAAACTTTAAATTCCTTCACACTTATCTAGCCATCGCTTTTTTGAGTGTGTTGTTCATCCGTAACGATGCCGTGCTTCAACGGGCTGTAACGAAGAAGGAATTGAACCATCGCATTGTTACAAGGCAAATCCGTTTTCTTGGCGACGTACTTTGAAAGAAGCAACTTGAACATCTGAAGCTTGCCGAAAGTAGACAGGGAATACAGTATAACTATCCCGTATTGCAGGTATGACAATGCTAGACATCATGCGGAAGTACATGAACAGAAGAGAGCATGAATCCGACCCCTTTATTGATTGAGTTCATTCTCTAACCTTGTGCTGTGGTATTGTTGATGCCTTTATCGTAGCACATGATTTATTCATTACAGCAGTTTCCGTTTTGCCGTCCTCTTAGTGAACATTGTGTTAAATGCATGTATGTCAGCTGCATTTGACTTGTTATCAAACAGCATTACTTTGATCTCAAAATTAGCTGTATTCATCACTTCAATATCAGATGCCGCACTATCCATGTTCATATGGGATTTATCATTTTCATTGCTTGAAAGTGACATGCTAAGTGCTGTAATTGTAGGCATCGGATAAAAATGTCAATTATTCACTGACTGTGAAATCAACGAATTTAACAAAGCTATCATCATAGGCGAAATGCTGGGTTGATGCAGATTGATTGAGCTGGACATGCGTCAGTCAGGCAGGCAGATCGCTTTAGGAGGATGAGAAAATATATTTACGTCAAGTTAATTTATGTTCAATTGTACGAGTAGCTCATTACTAATGTTATCATTTCATAAAAATTAAAGAGATACCATGGAAGGGATTAGTTTCCCGAGGGATGAACTTACCGTAGACCTTTTGAAATGCTAGAAATCCCAGAGATGAGGAAATTTGACAAATTCTAACTTCTATTCGCATGTTGACAAAGCAGAAGACACCGGGATTTCATTACCTTCATTCCTTACCTCGTTCAATAATGTATTAAATTGTAGTCATTACGAAGAATTACCATGATGTAAATCTGTTTTTGTTAAGGCTTATGTGACGTACGTATACAAACACCTACTTTGAATTCTTGCACAGACATGCACGAATCTTGTGAATCAGCCGTCGTAGCCATAATGTAACCCTTTAAGTGCACTTCATGAAATTCCATTATTTGTCTAAGTTGTACAGATTTATAAGAGTGTTATAATGTGCATCTTAATTTTCAAAGATATATCGGAAGTGTTGACTGGTTGCGATTTACATACGCAACGTTTGGTTGCATGAATACTGTTATATATTTTACTTGCTAACATTCTTAACTCCTGACACCATTATTATAGGCATACCATACATAAATTATATTACATAGGCCTACGCCTTAACCTGGCTCTATAGTAATCTAATATAATTAGCCTATGGGATAAATCGCATGCTATAGCAAAAGGTGACCGTCATGATGTTGCATTTTCTAAGTCTAACTTATACCTTCCCGATAGCAAGCCTAGGTCTACATTATAGGATACGACTTACTTATTAATTGATTCTTGATAAGCTTATGAATAATGCCGTGGGTTGGGGCTTATTAAGCATAGACATTATCGATCGATAAACAATAACAATAGAAGACCATGAGGCACATAGGCCTTACCATAGGTGTTGCTTGCGGAACAATGAATCATGGACTTCATGATCATCAGCCAGATAGCTATTATTCCCTCTTTTCTAAGAATATGTGATGACTGGCTCTTCTCGAGAGAATCACAGCCCACAGCTTAGCGCTGTGACTAGGTGACAGTAGCAATACAGTATTAAGTTAGATACTCAATGGAAAATGTGAAACAGTGTCGAAAAAATAGCACGAGACCGAGAGAGAAAAAATTAGACTTACACAGGCTTACAGAAGAAATTTTACTTCGTCTTTAAGGTTTGGGCTTGGGTCCAAAACCCAAGAACCCAACCAAACCCAAGCAACCCAAGCAGCAACCTTGAGCACAGCAATTCCTTGGCAGCCGTAGACACTGAGTTTCTTTCCATTCAAGTTTGAATATTATAATGTCGGCATTGCAATATTCTATACATTAGAAAAGCATTAATTACAGTCCGGGTCGTCCGGGGCAGACCTGTTTCTGAAAGTTTCATATAAAACTGGCCTGACAGAGATTGAGTGCAGGTCCATTCAGCAAGCATATTAGGTAGAGTAGTAACTCAGTAGTAATTAAATCCCAATGTGCATGCAGTTTGGATCTTATTTAATGAACTTGAGTTGTGAACCAGTGCCACATGTAAGGTATGCCAATTTTTACACTTTTGGAGAAATTTACACGGATTTGACTGATCATGAAAGAAATATAAAAGGCAGAATAGTATTTTACAAAATCCTCCGTGTCATGATAATCTTGGAGAGGCAATGTCTGCCAAATTAGCAATGCGATGGCTATAATGCTCAGTCTTATCAGTAAGAGCATTAATTAGAGCGTGATCATGTCACAAACTACCTGCCACTGAAGGAACAAAGCATCGTAGTCAAAGACAATATGTTCACAATTAACTTTTAAAGATATAAATCTGTCCGCAATATTATTCAGATTCAAAAGATGAAACCATGCCTATAAAAATGATTGAAAAAGTTGAAGATCTCAACTTCTCCGTGAAGAATTGCAATATGATGAGGTTCATGAATTTTCCTTGATAATCAGCTTCATTCCCGCTTAATTAAGATGCCTGTCAGTAATTTTCATTCCTTTTGATAGCTGATAATTTTCATACTACATACATAGAGGTACCAGTAGAGTGTAGGTAGAGTGTCGACTCAAAAAATTATCTGTATACGGTGAAAACTTTTATATGAAAAGATTCAGTTTTTTGCGGAGATCACGTTTCCGTGGTCCAAAAAATTATTTGAGCAGTTTTCAAAAAGTCTAAAATTTGCAAATTTATATACTACCGAGATGACGCCCCCATGTAAGTAGTATGAAACAAGTTGGATATCAAAGGGAATTGATATTTGCCAATAAGCATCCTAACTAAGCGGAAATTAAGCTGATTATCAAAGGAATTTCATGATCCGTTTGATAATGGTAGTTTTCATGAAAAAGTCGACATCTTATCGTGCTTTCTTGACTGAAATTTCATATTTCTAATTCATGAAAGCAATAGCGCTGGTCATCGAGTTGCCAATTTAGCAAATATTACCACCTCTCCAAGGCTGTCATGACACGGACAATCTCTAAAATAATATCATTTCCTTCTGCTTTGCTATCATGATCAGCCAATTCCGTTGTAATTTCTTCAAAACTGCATAAATGTGTATATCTCACATTTTGAAACAATTCCGACTGTATCTCCCTTGAGTTCATTTAATAAAATCGAAAGTGTATACAAATTGGGGATTTAATAAATTCGGAGTTACCACTCTTCCTAACATACTTACTCTATGCTCTTGACATTTTTTTGAGTGGACACTCTACCTACTATATGCTTACTCTATATGCAGGTCTGATCAACATGTATCACATGTATTTTCCTATGCATCTTTCTCCTACAAGCATTCTGTATAGCATTCATATTTGAATTCTCATAACTATACGAATGGTATGGGATCATTTGACAGTTCACGTAAATTTCGGCTTCAAGGAAGTCTGCCACCAAGACTTTTACTCATGCCTGTATAAGATGAAGAATAAAACTATCTATGGTTGAGCGCACTGAAGTTGTTACTGTGCCTCGAATCGTTTGTAAAATAATAATAGTTTGATTTTCCACTTCATCAAAGAATTACGCATCCCAGGAGACGTTCCTGACTATCATTTTGTCTTGACATAAACTTCCGGTATCAAGTCATGAGTGATGTAACTTTGTGTTCATCAATGTAGAGGAAATGTAGAGGAATCTCTACCTGAAAACGGCAACAGAACGGATCATTGAATAGCGAAATGTAATTAACTATTTTCTGTTGATATAGAACGAAAATCTCCTTTCTCATTTCCCTCCACAATTATCCAAAGCATGGCAAATCTACTTTATTACCTCCTTCAATAATTTTTGGCCAATGCACATTTACATTAATTAAAGGATAACGAGGTTTTGTTTAACCTTGATTTAGCATTGATGGTTTCATATTTTCCCTAACTTTGTTTAATTTTGCTCCTAGAACAAAACCTTGCTTTTATTCAATTTAGAAATTGTTGAAGGAGGTGCTAAAATAGACACCATGAAACCATTACTCCTTTACTGCCGGTTTCCCATATCCCCAGCAGGTAGCCCGCATGTGATTAGTACAAAATAGTCCTCTGCGAGCATGCTGACCTTTATGTCGATTCTTTCCGAGCAGTTTTCACACAGTCATTGATTGCAAAGAAGACTTCCATTCTCCCACATATTCTACTGAATGCCGAAATTCACTTTCAACACTTGAAATAACATCTAGTTCGTCAATTACAGAATATTGCTCAGCTGATTTTTTTTCACCTTGAGTGGTACTATAAATGATATTGCCAATTGCTTCGCTAAAAGTAACAAAATGATCATCTTGCCATATTAAGATAAAATGCATTCTGCTAAAACGACAGATGAATGTTTTTTTTAGCATCGACGAAAAGTCAAATGTTAAATATTCAAATATGGAGGATTGAGTTTCGGATGCCCATAGTCTCTGTAAAGTTCAAAAAAGAATAATCAAGTATGCCGTTTCGGGCCACACTGTGACCGAGTACAGGTCCGCGAGTGATAGGAACACTTGAGAATTGTCCACCACTTTGTGGTCTCGCTGTGGCCCGCTGATGACCCACGTATTTGATTCGGTTGTCCATGCCTAATCTAATGTAGGCCCAACTTTTCAACGTGAGCAATGCTGTAATCTTGTTATGATACTATTGTAAGAAATGGGTGCTATTGGCATGCCTGCTATTTGATACGGAAGACTCACAAGGATCAATTGCCTTGTCTGCGTACTTCGGTCCAGAGACGACATCAATCAGCGAGATGGTCACGGCCGGAAATAGTCTCGAGGGGGCAAGACAATCAATTTTTCATTGAACGTAGTGTAAACTCAATTTTCACGAACTAATCCGTTTCATAAAAAGTGAATCATCCTAAAATTTGACTAAATAAAACATAAGTATGATACAGAAAGCATTTTTCATGTTATTTCATGTCCCTAATATATTTAAATGTCCGTATAGAATCTGATAAGCTATGATACAGTAACGGTTATTAAGAAGCTAATATTTTGTGGCCCTACCCTTATTGTCAATGACATTACCAATTCGTCTAGGCATTGATTCGATGATATCGTTGATTTTTGACTGATCTAACTTTCTCCACTCTCTTTTTAACAGTGACGTAAGTTGTGATACGCCATCTGTAGGTAGCAGTGAACGACGAACGTTACGTTTTAGAATACTCCATACATTTTCTATGGGATTCAGATCAGGAGAACGAGCTGGCCAAGATAATGTCCTAAGCCCTAATTGAGACTTGCATAAGTTGACTCTACTACTCCTGTGACACGTAGCATTATCATCCATAAATAACCAAGTCGATGGATCACCAAGTTGATCTGTCATTTGGCCAATGTTCATTCGTAAAACATTCACATAGCGTTCAGAATTCATGGTTCCTTGCTGTATGTGAAGTTCAGAGTGGCCACTGGTTCAAATGCCAGCCCAAATCAGTAGAGTCGCACCACCTTGTACCCGGGGACGATGTAAATGTCTCGGAATTTCCTGATCAGATTTTATCCATAATCTCAATCGACCATCACTATCCTTCAGACGGACTGATGCCTCATCAGACCAGACAACCCGATCCCATTGATTTCGCCAGTGACAATGATTAATTTTTCCCATCTGAGACGTCTTTTTGTATGCTGATCTGATAATTCGATTTGAGAGGGCCTCTTACAGCTCTTGAAATTTGACTCAATAAGTCTTCTACAAATAGTGGACTTAGAAATAGACGAGTCTAGTGCAGCCATCTCAGTTAATGAGAGACTTGGATCAACTTTAACAAATCTCAAAATTAGGCGGTCTCTACGTTTGGATGTTTTGCGTGGACGGCCAGATCCCTCTTTACGACAGAGTCGAAAATCATCATTATGCCATCGATGCACATTTGTGTAAGGGACATTTAGTCGCTTGCTTGTAGCTCGCAAAGAAAACCCCAGTTCTAGCAAGGCTGACACTTTGCCTTTTGTGAATGCGATCTCGTTATTGTTCATTTGTGCTTTGCATTGTTTTCAACCGGTAAGAGATAGATTTCTAGCTGAAAGCAATCAGGAGTGCTGCCAACACCACCGCAACGAAGTCAGGAAGCTATGGAGCATGAAGTCCAGTTAATCACATGTAGCAGTTACATTATTGTTGATGAATAATGGTGCTATACTGGCTCTGATTGACCGATTTTCTTTATTTTTGTTTTGCTTGATAGCTTTTGGCTTGTAGAACAACATGTTATATAACAAAGGAAACAAATGTAATTTTATAAGAGTGAGGTATGATTTTGTGTAACATTGCTAAATGAAGATCAAATTATCTACTACTTTTTTTTATCTATAACAGGAAAACAACTCAATATTCATGCTTGAAATTTCCGACAATGATATTAGTAAGCACAACTGACATATCTTCCAAATTTCAGAGAAATTCGTTCAAGTTTGTCGGAGTTAGACAAAGTTGAAGTTAAGGCGATGTTTAAGGGTGATCCATTTTTTATTAAAGAATCTGTACATAGATCATTAAAACCACATTAAACGCAAACAGTCAGTAAATTTGGATCGTGAAGAGTCGAACGGTTTGAATAATATTTACATTTGACGAATTTATCACGGAGCACATCATCGAGTCAAAGATATCTACTTTTTACTTGAGAGGCGTTACTGCTATCTGACCATTGAGGCGCGTGTGTTCGCTGATGCGAGCTACTTCTGCAATGCGCACACTTGACCAATCACACAAGCCTCCGACGATACCTTCGGAATCATCATTATTTCTATCTAATGGTGTATTCGTGAAGGCTTCACATGAGAATGTTACATGATGAGAATGGACCTGAATTCCTACCACAAGGTCCAATGAATGTGACTATATGCCGCTACCGATCGAACGCATAAAATATCGGTATGCATGAAAGTCAACAAGGCAAGGGCAATGCGTAATAACAAATTTCTAGACGATGCACTATGTAATATTGATATACTGTAGACCCTTATGTCATGAATATGTAATGTAATAGAATGCATAAAACTGATGCACGATTTGCATGAAAAGTTCATGAAATCTGATGCGACAATACAGTAATCAAGTAGTGAAGTATTTCCAGTATAAAAATAAAATGATGAAGGAGTGCGGTGCGGCATTTTGCAAGATTTCCAACTTAGCGCACATTTTATATCTCTACAAATAAGCGCAGTGGTTTGAGATTCAAGACCGTTTTTGTCTGATGAGATGTTGAACATGCAGCTGTGGAATACATACAGCCGAAAGCATTATTTGGCAAAACCTTGAAATGACTTTAAGAATCGGGAGAGTGATTTTTGTGAAATCCGTAATTTTTCATCATTGATTAGTGTCCTTAAGTATTCTCTAAACACGTATATAGAATTGCTTTATTTAGCAAGCGTGGTTGATGAGAACGTGTGTGACCTTGCCTAAATGTTATACTGTGATGTCTGCCCTTTTGACATGACCATCGCCGACGGCTGTACGAGAACTTCATCCCTGTCACTCTATACTAAGAATGCGTCAACATATATATACGTGCGCTGATACGTCAACACGTTTACGGATGCATTGATGATGTACATGCTGTCTTTTGAATATCAATTCTGCGACCACTTTTCATGTCTGAATTTACTCTAAACTGTGCTTGTCAATAGTGTATAGACAGTCTCAACTACACGTAAGTGACAATTTTGCGTAAAAGAAACTTTTCAGATCTCCTCACCGAGTAGGAGACTTCCTAATATTCTTGCTATGAAAACATTCGTGTCAAACCCTGTTTAGATAGGTATATTCACATGTCTATTTTACTATTGTTTGTACCTAATTTTAAAACTTCCTTTGTAAGAATTACAGATTTTGCATTTCGCACGAACAGGTCCTAAACATCTGAACTGACTGACACATTACAAACCGATTTAGAAAGTGTACAGTGTGATTATTACTCTCCATGTGCATGTATGTCCATCAGAATAGGGAAAATGGGTCTAACAATGAATTTTCATGTGAACGTGTGCATGTAGAGATTTTTATATCATTCTCTGCACAACTAAGGTGCATATCAAATGATACGCCAGCCTCATGCAACCATACCTTGCTCACCGTCGGATGACAGACTTTAAATTCAACTATCGTCTTTATCAGTTCTTTTTAACTGTGTTCTCCGTGGCACAGTGGTTAAGTGCTTGGCCTAGCGATCTTTTGGTCCAGAGGTCGAGCCCCGAAGATGTCATTGGAAGTCGGCAGGAAGAGCATCCGGACTAAAAGTACAAAAACGCTCCATAAGTCTGACTATGTCAGCACCGTCCAAGCCCCAAGTATGGGGAGTAGTGACGTAAAAGCTTCATTCTTTCACCCCCATCGTCTTTATCAGGATCACTGGAAAAGTAGGAGAAGCCTCCCGCCTCCTGTCTGATCCTGAGGTCATTGCATCAGCCCGTAATATTGTTGTTATCCTTTGTAGAAAGTGAAGCGAATGGAAGATGAATCGAGCTCCGAAAACCGTCCTTCCCGTCCATTTACAACACGAACTGGTGACGGTCCCGTGGATACAGAGAACAAGGTAGCGCTTGACGGAAATCTTCGAGAAAGACTTGACCAGTTAGACAAACGTGAGTCCGAATTACTCGGAGAAATCCAAACCCAAAAGAAGACGATAGAACGACTGAAAGAAGATCGTCAACATTACAAAGTCAAATTTGAAGAGAAAGGGTAAGTTGCAACAGCTTTCTCATATTAAATATTCCAAGGTCTAGCGCTCAACGTAGGGTGAAATAACATCTTGAAAATGCAGCGCAAGGAGTGATATTATGTTGAACCTTTCAGCGTAGGGTGCGATATTACCTTGAATCGTGCAGTGCAGGGTGCGATATTATCTTGAACCTTGCAGCGAAGGGTGTGATATTATCTTGAACCTTGCAGCGAAGGGTGCGATATTATCTTGAATCGTGCAGTGCAGGGTGCGATATTATCTTGAACCTTGCAGCGAAGGGTGTGATATTACCTTACATCTTCCAGTGCATGGTGTAGTGTTAACTTGCCTCTTACAGAGTAGGATGTGGCATTATCTTGCATCTTGCATAGTATGGTGTAGTATTATCTTGCATCTTGCAGTGCAGGGTGTAGTGTTATCTTGCATCTTGAAGCGCATGGTGTAGTGTTATCTTGCATCTTGCTGCGTATGGTGTAGTGTTATCTTGCATCTTGAAGCGCATGGTGTAGTGTTATCTTGCATCTTGCAGTGCATGGTGTAGTGTTATCTTACAGTGCATGGTGTAGTGCTATCTTGCATCTTGCTGCGTATGGTGTAGTGTTATCTTGCATCTTGAAGCGCATGGTGTAGTGTTATCTTGCATCTTGCATAGTATGGTGTAGTATTATCTTGCATCTTGCAGTGCAGGGTGTAGTGTTATCTTGCATCTTGAAGCGCATGGTGTAGTGTTATCTTGAAGCGCATGGTGTAGTGTTATCTTGAAGCGCATGGTGTAGTGTTATCTTTCATCTTGAAGCGCATGGTGTAGTGTTATCTTGCATCTTTCAGTGCATGGTGTAGTGTTATCTTGCATCTTGAAGCGCATGGTGTAGTGTTATCTTGCATCTTGAAGCGCATGGTGTAGTGTTATCTTGCAGTGCATGGTGTAGTGTTATCTTGCATCTTGAAGCGCATGGTGTAGTGTTATCTTGAAGCGCATGGTGTAGTGTTATCTTGCAGTGCATGGTGTAGTGTTATCTTGCATCTTGCAGTGCATGGTGTAGTGTTATCTTGAAGCGCATGGTGTAGTGTTATCTTGCATCTTGAAGCGCATGGTGTAGTGTTATCTTGCAGTCCATGGTGTAGTGTTATCTTGAAGCGCATGGTGTAGTGTTATCTTGCAACTTGAAGCGCATGGTGTAGTGTTATCTTGCAACTTGAAGCGCATGGTGTAGTGTTATCTTGCATCTTACAGTGCATGGTGTAGTGTTATCTTGCATCTTGAAGCGCATGGTGTAGTGCTATCTTGCATCTTGCAGTGCATGGTGTAGTGTTATCTTGCATCTTACAGTGCATGGTGTAGTGTTATCTTGCATCTTGCAGTGCATGGTGTAGTGTTATCTTGCATCTTACAGTGCATGGTGTAGTGTTATCTTGCATCTTGAAGCGCATGGTGTAGTGTTATCTTGCATCTTGAAGCGCATGGTGTAGTGTTATCTTGCATCTTGAAGCGCATGGTGTAGTGTTATCTTGCAGTGCATGGTGTAGTGTTATCTTGCATCTTACAGTGCATGGTGTAGTGTTATCTTGCATCTTACAGTGCATGGTGTAGTGTTATCTTGCAGTGCATGGTGTAGTGTTATCTTGCAGTGCATGGTGTAGTGTTATCTTGCAGTGCATGGTGTAGTGTTATCTTGCATCTTACAGTGCATGGTGTAGTGTTATCTTGCATCTTACAGTGCATGGTGTAGTGTTATCTTTCAGTGCATGGTGTAGTGTTATCTTGCAGTGCATGGTGTAGTGTTATCTTGCATCTTACAGTGCATGGTGTAGTGTTATCTTGCAGTGCATGGTGTAGTGTTATCTTGCATCTTGAAGCGCATGGTGTAGTGTTATCTTGCATCTTGAAGCGCATGGTGTAGTGTTTTCTTGCAGCGCATGGTGTAGTGTTATCTTGCAGTGCATGGTGTAGTGTTGTCTTGCATCTTACAGTGCATGGTGTAGCGTTATCTTGCAGTGCATGGTGTAGTGTTATCTTGCATCTTATAGTGCATGGTGTAGCGTTATCTTGCAGTGCATGGTGTAGTGTTGTATTGCATCTTACAGTGCATGGTGCAGTGTTATCTTGCAGTGCATGGTGTAGTGTTATCTTGCATCTTGAAGCGCATGGTGTAGTGTTATCTTGCATCTTGAAGCGCATGGTGTAGTGCTATCTTGCATCTTGCAGTGCATGGTGTAGTGTTGTCTTGCATCTTGCGGCGTATGGTGTAGTGTTATCTTGCATCTTGCAGCGCAGGGTGTGATATTATCTTGCATCTTGCTGCGTATGGTGCATTGCTATCTCTCAGCGTACGCTGTAGTGTTATCTTGCATCTTACAGTGCATGGTGTAGCGTTATCTTGCAGTGCATGGTGTAGTGTTATCTTGCAGCGTGAGATGCAGTATTATCTTGAATTCTGGCGGCGTAAGGTGCATTATCATCTTCAAAACTTGCATTAACTTTCGCAAACGTAGATATTTACTTGTAATGCTTCTCTGAGGATTGCGGGTACCATATAGAACAAGTTTACGCTGGAAAACTATGGGAGAAAATGTCATTTATCATGCATAAATGATGTGCTATCAGGTTCTATCATCCAAAATCCTTTTATGCCATTTTCCTTGTGGAAATCAAGTTTAAACACCCCAAGTTATGGGGTTGCTGATGTTAAAAAAAATCAAGATTGCATGTAAAATACAGGTCCGCCTCTGACCTACTCAGAGACAAATTTGGTACGATGACATGCTGTAATACTGTATAAGTATTGACATTGAATCCTCATAAACTCTTTCGTCTGATTCATTGACGGACACCCGACTTTAATGAATTACGCTTGAGCCACTCTGGTGTGAATATGGTTTCTGGAGCAATCAATAATATCGACATCAAGTACAAAGCATAGACCTGCTGACTCAACGAATGTTAAGGTGCTCTCATCATGCAGTTTCATGTCATTCTGCCATTAACCCGCGGATGAGCGGGAAAAGTTAACCATTGTGAGGTCATATTGCAATGCTTCATATGTAAAACCGCGTTTCAAGTTCGATGCCTTTACACCTCTGTAACTGCACGAAAAACGATCTGCTATTAGACAGCGTTCAGATAGTGATTATTGATATAATTCATCAACACAGGGGAGTTGATATACTTGTGCTTGCATCTATATAGCTACAGATAGCGAATGCTAGAAACTATTACAAAATATCTTTTTGTAAAACACTGTCAGAATATTTTACACGACGACTTCACACACGCTATTGTAAACCGGCCTTAACCTTAGACAACACATTTGATACTATATTCGAATGATCGTGCCTAAAGCCTAAATTTATATATACAAATTATTGCCATATACATTAAATGTAGATTGGAATGATCGAAAGATGTCCTCAGGATTAAATAATCTAGGCACCAAATTCCTTGACAGCCGTAGACGCTGCGTTTCACCCCACAGCGCAGTCCTTACGGCTCTTGCCTATTTTTTAGGCTTTATTTTTCAATGTAATCTGTATGAAAAAATGTATATCATGTATTACTGTCTTTTTCATTTATTGTTATTTACACCGTTGAGCGATGTTGTACAAGGATTAGCAGGCAATTAGTAATCTGGTCTTCTCCACGAAACATGCAATGTAATGTAATGCCGAGCAGATTTTGATATTTCAGCTAAAATTATCCGACACATTTGATGTAGTTGGAGTGGCTAGAGTATTTCATGAATCTTAAATGTTACTTTTTCTTGCTCAGTACTCTATGTGTATAATCCACTATCGACAACAATAAAATGAAAAGTTTCATTTATCATTGCAAAATGTCAACATTTCAAAAATGTAATCTCTTTGTCATTATCTCGTTGATCAAACAGAAAGGACGGTGAAGAATGAGAAATTGTGTGCGTCAATATCGCCGTTAATAGATCGAAAGTGGATCGAATGGTGGGGCTATTGTTTTTCATCCCCCGGCCTGAAAGCTGATAAGCCTTCTTAATGTTATAGTCAATATTATATATTCTCAAGCAGTGCAGACTTTGCCTTTTGACGCCGTACAGGTTGTAGATCCTGAATATGTCAAATGGATTGTAGATTTATTTTTTAAATTTTGAATTATGTCAAAATCGTTTCGTTGTACGTAAATACAGTAATTATGTCTGAAACAGTATCTGCCATTTCACTTCTGTGAAGGCATCAGATATGATCTTTCACCGGTCTGCCAACTTCCAATGAGAATGGTCAATATCTTATTAGCAGAAAAGTGAAGAATTGCTTAGATTAACACTAGCATCTCATCAAAGTACTCGATGCAAATAGAATAATTAAATATTGAGTTGCATGCTCAGTAAAAAAATGGGAACAGACCTGAATAGCTGCCATTTCATTCAATGTCAGGAATCATCACCAGACCTATTGAAGGCGCACTAACTTAGGCGATTTGCCAGTATTGTGCTTAAAGTGATATTTAATGAATACCCGTCGAAATTTTGCTAACTTGCTAATTGCAAATCTCGAAGTACGTACTCGAGCTAATTCATTCGAACAAAGAATAATCGACCGAATTCCATCTATTTCAAACCCGGCCCTCGAATACGTGCCGAGGAAGCCTGCCTTTCGGATGATATCTCACCCAAATATCAATGATAACTTTAAGACGACTGTGATTCTGAGTCCATAATGCCAAACTAAACTCAATATCATAATTCATCAGGCTTTCGATATCGACAGCTATCAGTGTTGACATCAATTGATCTGATGGTCGGTGAACAGCCAAACTCTCAAGACGACGAAGTTAACTAACAGAATAGCGGGGCCTGAGTAAAGAGTAATGGATGTCGGCATTATAAAATCGGCATTATATGATTGATAATTGTTAATCAGCCTCACTAATTATGAACGTTCATTAACCTGGTAATTCGCCTGATTCACCAGTTCAGTTTCCATGTTCCTGTGTACTGATCTCACTGAAAATGACATTTAGTGCGTCCTCTTATAAATCCGGGATGTCGACTTTTTATCTACATACTCACCTTTGTTCTTTCAATTTGACAAATTCAAGGATTTTTTGAATATACTGCAATAATTGAACTCCGATATTAACATGATCAGCTCCAAAAACTGCAAAACGAATAAGTCACAAAAAATGTGGCCAGTTTCATATAAGCAGTTAAACAACTCCAAGCGACGACTTAGAAATTTCATTTATTTTCTTTTTTCGTTCATTTTCATTTCCTTCGATTCTATCCAATATGGAGACTTTCACGTTATGGTCTTGATGACCATGTTCTAAACAATGGAATTAAACTACTTTACTTCCATCATTATGTCTGATGTGAAAGCGATTTCCAGTTGTTCTCTCCCTAAGAGACCTCCCTGTTTCCCTAATATGTAAAAAAAGAGCAATTTTCAAATTGAAGAGTGTATACAGTGCTGGTAGTGCTGCATGTAGTGTTAGTTGCTTTGAAAGTATAAGAAAGACCTATGACTGGTGGCAACAATAATATCACCAGTCACAGGCTATGTTGGAATCACCTGAAAAGATGGTTTAGTGTCACTACTCCTGCCCCTCCTGAGGGCTTGGACGGTGCTGACACAGTCAGATTTTAATCTGGAGCGCTGTGATCTTTTAGTCTGGATGCCCCTCCTGCCAACTTCCAATGACACATGCGGGCTCGACCTCTGGACCGAAAGATCGCTAGACCAAGCACTTAACCACTCTGCCATGGAGACCACCTTAGTTGGAATCACCTAAGGCATCAACTAGAGAGATGTTGAAATGGATAAACTCCATTTCGAAACGGTGATACCCAGTTGTGGGATTTTGCGTTTATGATAACAATAAGTAATTTCGCGGTCTTATTTTGACATGCTTTTCATGTATGACAGATTAATTAGGAAATTATCAAGATTGTTTAGATATGCTGTTGTTTGAATTTGCTTCACTGCTTGATTATTGAATGTTTAAAATGACGCAGCGATATGATATAGTCTTAAATTGATACATCCCGATATTTTCCGATGAAATTAATGAATTGATGGAGCAAAGTATATCTACTTAATCATTCTGGCGACATGTGCACGAGCGTGATTTTCAGAGTTATTATTAAGAGAGCGACTTCACTTTTCAAAGGGATTAATGGTTCTGATGTCAGAGATGAATTATTATTCCCCAAGAACTCTCAATTATTGCATCCGTTGTATCATTTAATATTCGATAACTTTTTAAGTATTTAATTTGCTTCAGTAGTTTTGAACTCTGAAAGCACGACATGAAACGAGAAAGGAATTATTTGCAAATTAATTGTGAACAGGCTGTTTAACTGATAGTGCATTTCGTGACAACTGCTTTGAGACAAGAACAGTTGCCAAGCCTACAATTAACAAGATCCAATCTCCAGAGGGCGGCATACCCCCAGAGGATGGAGCGTTGAAATGCCAGTCATGCCAGAGGCTAGCATATACTGTGTGATCTAGATCACTTGCTGTCGCTAGATCCGGAAGAGTGGAGTCAGAGTCTACCCAGAGTCAAAGTCCGAGAAAATGACAGAACTCTGACTAATAATGCTTTTCAGTTGATTTTAAATTGATGTCTTAATTATTCTAACATTTTCTGGATCATTATTGAATTCTGATTTCTTGAAGTGATACTATGTGTGTTATCAAAGCGATGGACTTTTGTTTTCTTATTATTATGTCACTCAAAGTATGCTGTGCAGTCGAACAGAACAAAGCAAGATTTTCCCGATCAATGTCTGATGGCTCATAGTTGCAATTATGACTTCAATGACAAATCTCCTTTGATTGAAAGAGTCATTTCCCTGAAGAGGAATATAAGCTAGAATATAAGGACAGCAAGATACGGCTGCAGTCTATGTTGACTTTTTCTCGTGATGAGACTATCTACTCAGATCCACCTCAGTTGACAGTGGTTCGAGAGTGGGATGTGGCGGAAGTCATGTCCTCCATCAACTCTATGGCAAAACACAGAGGTGATGGGAGTTGTCCAAAACGGCAGGAGAGGTTTTGGTATGGAAATGGGAGAGAAATTTTTGTCAGAAATGAGCGAATGTGACCAAAGAAGGAAGTTACCAGAGAATGAGGTGTGAACTTTCAAAGAAGAGAAGAGACTTGCTCTGGCAGTGCAACAAGGGCAGCAAGGAAGATGGCTTAACTGGGAAGTTGAAGGTCGCAAGATCTCATGGAATGATAGCGGAACATGGCTATTGGCAGTTGAAGCGGAAGCTTCAATGGACCTATGATGTGTTTCCAGCTCCCGCTAATTTGACACGTTAGGGAATCTGCACGTACCCTCAGTGTCACTTGTGTGGCAGGTATGCCAATCTTCGCCAAATCCTCTCTGCTTGTCATGAGGCACTGCAGGGAGGATGGTACACGCACCGGCTTGTCCATTGTCTTGTTTATGTCCATTACTTGTCCATAAACTTGCACGGTTTGGTCCTGCAAGAGATTGTGAAAGGAGTCTCGGATGCATTGATGCCCTCCAGGTATGTAACGGGAATTGACTTTGTGCCGAGTGGTCAAACAAAGAGACGAAAGTCTCCTCCTGTGTCTGGATCTGCTCCATATGTATTAAAATGTACCATATTTGCGCATATATCTTGCTGTTCTCATCCGATAATGGTGTCGAGCTGAAGTGCCCGCTTCTCGAGCTCCTTATTATGTTATCGGAATGAATTTATGTAGTAGATAAATGTGCATATGACATTTTAAATTGTGAACTTCGATATCAATCGTTGCATGTGATTGTCACCTCTTCAAAAGAATTATCGAACTTTTATTTGCCATTTCGTGATTATATTCAATTTTTACTCATGTTAATGAAGAAAGATAAAGATCTCTCAATGCCTCTTTATGTCAAGGTCGCTGTCGATGCTCTAAAATGCTCTGATGCAATTTATCATTTTCTTTCGCTTTCAATCCACGTAAAAATCACAAAATCCGCTATTTTCATTATCACAGATTAGACGCTATCTTTAGTACTCCCTGTTCCAATTGATTTTGTAGATAACATGTTCTGTTCTTGATTTAGATATTCAACTTGTTACTTGCTATTTCCCCAAATGTAAAGTGACTTATCAAAGGAACATCTTGAATATTATTAATTGAGACTTTCTGTCGTTAAAGATATATTGATAGAAGTATGAGAATTTTGACTGTATGAGCACAGACCTTTTCTTTGCGTTACCTCCCTGTATAATTGGGAAACAGAAAGCAATTTTTAACATGAAAATAATAGCATTTCTTGAACTCTTGACTCAATATTGCTATGACATTGCCAAGGTCTAATGCGCAAAATAGCGATTATTTTCGATGCGTGTCTGATGACATTCCTTTATGAGTTGGAACTACATGAATACCACGATGTATAGTTCCATTCCAATAGAATTATGTTAATAAATTAGGACGCATGAAATTTGCTTTGCTGATAAAGTCAAATGTTTTTTGTCGACTTGCGGGTAACATATGATAATTGCAGTGAAATAATTAAAAACGGATGATTCTGTCGAGAGGGTTGCACTGGCAGCTGAAATGTTGAAATGTCTATGTACGAGTAGTGATGGAACATGCAATGTACAACCCTGTGAATTGAATTGGCAATTTCTTAATTTTGGACATTCGGAACACCATTGGCATCATTTTTTAGTCTACCAGTGAAGAGTTGATTCTAATCACGGATATAATTTCCGAAATAAAGACTCAGGGCACTTCCCTAGCACTTTTACTTGCGAACACATGCCAATGCCATTGAACTTAGTCATTGAATTAGTCAACTTTGACGAAGAAGCGGAAATCAGAATTCAGATGACAATCGGCAGAAGAAATTACCTCAGTACATTCACCAAAGCTTGTATCAAAATTTTGCACAGAAAAAAACATACACAGAAGGCCATTGCTGAAGGGTTGAACATTTCACCAACTGCACTCTCTCATCCGATAATGGATCAAAGGATTTTAAACAAACTCCAACTGTCAACTTCCCGCAATCTGTAATGATCCGTGGCTCTTTCAGCAACCGTGGAATCGAGCATCTGCATGTGTGTGAGACAGCGGTTGACCAAAGGAAACGCATCCAAGGGAAGAGGGTGCTTCCATACAAATGAAGTTTTTCTCGAATGACGAAATGGGTTTTCAGGACTATTCCTCCACAGCTCACGGAGCTGAGGCAGTATCCAATTTTAAGAACCAGATGGTGTTGAAGTCTCTCCCTTGGCCTGAGAACAGTCCGGACCTCGACTCCATTGAAAATTTTTGAGGAATTTTGAAGAAACGGGTGAATGAGAAAAAGCCAAGGAAAAAGCCAATAATGGATTCCAATCATAATTATTGGAATCCATTATTCATGTTTGCCATCATTGCATCGAGACTAGCTTTCTAACCAATTTGGTGGATGGCATGTCAAAGTAAATTATGGCGGTGTTGAAGCCGGTGTCAAGTCAAAATGGTCTTCGTGAAAGATGGTCTCCAAAATGTTCGTGTTAAAACTGTCCAAGGGAAAGCCACAAATTTTGCATTTCAATAACAGAAACGTCTTCAGCAACATTTGAGACCTAGGTTTCTGTTAAAATTTAGCCGAAAAATCCATAGCCTCTGACAGTTTGAAAGTAGGCCCTCCACGAACTGTCAGATACTATTGACTTGGCTGAAACATTAACAATATCCCAGATTTTAGATGCTGCTGAAATCGTTTCTTTTTTTATTCCAGGTTGTGCCTTTTCCTGTCACAGGATTATCAAAACCTAGTTTCAGGACCATTTTGTAAAAAACTATTTTGACATGGAACCTTGAAGACTAAAAGAGCTGCGCCAAAATACTTAGTGAACATCTAATTAACTGACTTAATCATTCATGATGAACAACTTAAGTCAATTTTAATACATCCACTGCAAGGGATAAATATGGGATGATTTCAATAACTATTATGTCGCTTTTTGTCATAAAAGCTTGCAAAATAAGAAAATTGCTAATTCAATTCACAGGGCTGCATATGATGGAAGGAGAGATACACTTTAGTCAAACGCATCACATTCAGGCATTTCCAAATCAATGGCAATTGTCACAAAGTAAAATGTTTTATAATCGGCGGCTCAATTATTTCGCGATGCCCTAACGGTGACTTATTATTATTATTTATTTATTTAGTGAGAGAGTCGACAATGACATTCAAAAATAATGAATGAATTCATGTTGCAATCATGACATTATCTCACCTCTAATGGATCACTTGATTATAATATAAAGCGTCCATTGTACGGGAGGTGCATTGTAGCGTTTAAATAAAGAACAGTCGCTCCCTTCTTTCGGACAAATTTCTTTATATACAATATGTCGTGCCCTTGATAACGTCGGAGGACGAAATGCATCGGGCCCATGTACATATGTTTTTAAAACAATAAAGGAAATTTGTCCGAAAAAAAGGGAGCGACTGTTCTTTATTTAAACGCCACTTGATCAGGATAGAAACAGATATGCAGATCACAGAATATGACAGGTCATCTCTTCTTCTGTTTCACTAGAAAGGAAACATTGGAACATATAACGTTAATGAAATGGCACAACCTGCCATAGAAATAAACTGTTTATCTGAAGTTCGCTAGAATGGAAATTGACTCAAGGTCGCGGCACATCCGGGGGAACTAAGTTGGGGCATGAGCCACCAATGAAAACCTTCGATTTACACATGTGACTGATTCTAACCCAATGATACAGACGTTGCAGGTGCATCTAAGTGAAAATGCGTGCGATTTATGTGCCGTTATTGTGCATTGCATGAAGTTTAATTTCCATTCTAGAGGTTTTATTGTTGTCAATTTCTATGCAACCTGCTGACATAATACCATAGCAATCGAACAATGAACAGTCAGTTCAACACTAAACACGCTAAATTGCACGAAGTTTCAGTGACTGTTATCAACCGGATCACACAGCAAAGAGACACAGTCGATGTCAAGTTCCACAGAGAAGTTGTGAACGTTTTTTCGTGCCCCTGCTAACTTTTTTAAATAACGATGGGAGGGACCGATATTATCGAGAAAACTTTTGCGCAATGATCTGAATTCTTCGAATCTGACGGAATTGTGGCAATCGGAGCATTTTGAAGGAATTCACACCAATCCGCAAGCGACGCACGACTATTTTTCCTATCTCTGAAGGCATTAAAAAATCCTTTTTGCCCACTTAGTAAATTTCTGCATGAGCCATCGTTCTGAATCAGTTTGCACTTCTAGCAAAGTGATACGCTTAAACAATCTAATTCTGTGATGCAGATAGATTGCAGATAGTCGACCCTCTCGAATGAAAGATAATTTAGCAGTTGACTGATCAGACGTCAAAAGTTCCTTTTAACGGATTTGAACAAATCTCACTTGTCATGTCGTAGTCAGAGAGGAACTTCTATTGTTTCTAATTTTCTCTGCTTCTATCAAATAGCGCGACAATGATTTCGATTCATTCAGATGCACCGAATGCAGTCTTAAATATAATTCTTTTTCACAGATGTCTATGAATGAAGGGATGTACTTTCTCCTAACTTTTATGTAGACTGAACATTTGACAATGAAATGAAATAAATTCTCAATGTCGTTGTTATTACAATTGTGTGCACCACAGAATTAGATTGTTTAAGCGTATCACTCTGCTAGAAGTGCAAACTGATTCAGAACGATGGCACATGCAGGAATTTACTAAGTGGGTTAAAAGAAATTTTCAATACCTTGCAGAGATAGGAAAAATAGTCATGCGTCGCTTGCGGATTGGTGTGAATTTCTTCAAAATGCTCCGATTGCCACGATTCCGTCAGATTCGAAGAATTCAGATCATTGCGCAAAAGTTTTCGCGATAATATCGGTCCCTCCCATCGTTATTTAAAAAAGTTAGCAGGGGCACGAAAAAACGTTCACAACTTCTCTGTGGAACTTGACATCGACTGTGTCTCTTTGCTGTGTGATCCGGTTGATAACAGTCACTGAAACTTTGCACAATTTGGCGTGTTTAATTTTGAACTGGCTGCTCATTGTTCGATTGCTATGTATGGTATTATGTCAGCAGGTTGTGCCATTTCATTAACGTTATATGTTCCAATGTTTCCTTTCTAGTGAAACAGAAGAAGAGATGACCTGTCATATTCTGTGGTGTGCAGAGTTTGCTTTCTGGATTATCACGATTTATACGATATCCTCCTAATCTAGCTGCTAGTTGGTGATTCCCAACTCGATATTTTAGTGATTTTTCAACTGCTCTTCCATATGTTTTATGTTTAAAATACTTTTTGTGCCACATTCGAATCTCGCTACATGAAAGCACGAAAACAGTAAGGCATTAAAGTGCTATTATTTTCATGTTAAAATCGTTTTCTTTTGACCATTTTACTGCGATGTGACACAAAGATGTGAAAGATCAGCTGTTTCAGATGGCAAGCAGTTGTTTCGCCTCCAATTCCATGAAACGTTCTAACATTAATAATCTATACTCGATGAAATTTTAGTTGATTAAAGATACCTTCCCACGTGCTGATATTTCGTTTCTGCCATTTGTAATCAGAACACAGAAGGCCATTTCCACTTGACACCAAAAACTTGTTGACATTCCATGAGATAACGACATCAGCGATCCAGCGAGACCAAAGGATCATGACATTCAGCGATCCTTTGATGAGTAGGGATAATGCGGGAGTCTTGCAGAAACGTCTACACTTGACACTCCGACTCTCATTCCTTCATTCAATGGACAGGCATGTCTGGGTCAGTGGTTTCTGAACAATTGCAGTCGATGTGCCGAGAAAGCAAAGGCACGCATTCAATAATCGTGCTTCTTGCGTCACCCTTCATTGTCCAGACAATAGAAATTTGATGACTGATGATAAAGAAAAATGCGTTGATCTTGAAATCAGCACAAACCAATCCAGTTTCCAAGAAATCAGGCCTCTGTGTTCCGATCACGGCACTTATTGCACTTTTACTTCCGTAATTTATCACGGAGGAAAATTGAGTCACAGGTATGTATGTGGTTTCCATGGCACACTGGTAAAGTGCATGTCCTAGCGATCTTCTGGTCCAGAGGTCGAACCCCGAAAGTGCCATTGGAAGTCGTCAGAAAGGGCATCCGGACTAAAAGATCACAACGCTCCTGATAAAAAGTCTGCCTATGTCAGCACCGTCCAAGCTCCCAGTATGGGGGAATAGTGACGCTAAACTCTTCATCATCACCATAATTATCATGTACTTTTCGCTTGGCAGATGTTCAGTTTTAAAATGTCATAATTGTGGCTCTTTTGTTCCCCAATAAAACTTCCTTCATGCACTGCGTCACCTCGGGCAACCACGGGAGAAAAATCTCCCTATTAATTCCTGTCACTTGCTGCCATTACATACAATGGCTGAGATAGAATCATGACACTTCTAGATTAACCCAGACAGTCACAAAGAAATCCATCGCCGTGGGTGGCAGCAATAAAACTGCACGCAGACAGGCACCCGTGAAGTATTTATTTTAAAGCTTTTATTTTTCATACGTGCAATATCTATGATTGTCTTCATTTATGATAGTACTTTTGCAACATCAGATGAGTTTCAACTCTCCGGCAGTGAGGACCTGCATTAGGAATCAACTAAATAACACGATTATGGCGATTACACGATAATGTTTATAAAAAAAGAGCTGAACATAAAATGTTTGTTAATTAGTTTTCAGACGTCAATAACCCTACTTTTTCTGACTAAAGAAAACAGCTCAGCAGATGATTACCAACGATTTCCCATTCCTATCATTCACAGATTTTCACAATTTTCAAGCAAATTATACAATTATCTAGACAGTATAACCCCACGTCGTTAAGTACCATATTGTATAGCGTGTAAATTTTTCAAAAAAGTAATGGTAATCAAAAATACAGAAATTCATCAGAAGATACAAAGCAAGTTATACATGTTAGAAAGCATTTCATCAATATTGCATCACCAAGACAGCAGCCGCTGCATCGATCACAGACGCCTAATGTGTCAGCACGTGAAACATGATCAACAGATAAAACTATACAGTGTTTGTAGGAAAAACAATGATCAATCCAGCTAAGAAAGTATAAAATTCAACTTTAGTAACTTTAAATAGATGTAACTGATCACATGATCACTATCAAAGTACCAGGTTTACTGATAGCAATTTTTCACGAGGGAATGGGTCAGTGTCTTTATACTCATTCTCACAAGGGACGGTTGTGGCAAAATATTAGCCATAATAGTTTGATGACCATTGGTGACTATGACGAACCGCTAGCAGACGAATTCGTTCATGCACACTCTTCCTTGTAGCAGGGGTCGATATTCTCGCTGACGGTACTTCATTTCTAACGTTAACGATCTTTCTCAATTGTGGTTAATGCAAGATGATCCTGCCATTCATTGACTTTACCCCCCTGTATATCTCTAGTGTTGGATATCACTTGAATAAGAGAGCAACTACCGAATTCCAACTACCGTTTAATCAATCCGTGCATGCATTGTATTTACGTTCCTAACAAAAATGTATTTCACGAAATCTGCATGAGATTGTAAATTCAATGTATTATTGTATTGAAATTACATTGTGACGATTAATATCAATATAGAAGGTTTGTCTATTTGATAGAAACCGAATAAAATGCAAACATTCTGTGCAAATTCAATGGGTAGACTTTTAGCTGCTATAATTGAAATGAATTTATTAGAACTCTCAAACCTCATATCTAAAATATTAGAATTGATGCAAATTTGCACTACAACATAGTTGCAACATTGACAATTCTTCATAGATGAAAAACTCGCAGATTTGTTACTTAGCAGGTACAAATCTGCTTCCGCCTACACCCACATACAGCTACTAGTACTTTTGAATTGATGACTGAGAAATCTAATCGCTTTAAAAGGAAATTATTCATAGAATGGCATTGGTTTTGATGAGAGCAATGTGGAAAGTAGATGGAAAAAGAGATTTTGTTTCAATTTGCAGCACATTCATTTTGATTGGCTGTTGTGGAGCGCACCTGAAATTTCAGTGGAGTAAAGTGTTTTTACTGAGGCGCCATGCATGCCATTATAAGAGTACATTATGGAGACTAATTCACTAATTTTGAACTATCTATTCTCAATCAAACCCCGAATTCATCGCATGGAAATCACATGTACTGAAAATAGCAATACCTCATTATATCATATTTAATGATTCTTTTTTATAGCATTTTCTTTTATATATCAAACATGAAATCTGAAAAATTAACGCAAATTTCTAGCAATAAAGTGAAGCATTAAAGTCGATATCCATGAGCACAAAGTGTCCAAAGTACGCCTTTATAGATAATAGCGTCATGATATGAACAGAGAATTAATTTGGAAAAATGAAGTAAGGGAGCGCTAGGAAAAGGATGAAATCTATTCATTGTTTTCTCTTTTATGTCGGTAAAGGTGGTCGTCATCCATAAATAATGATCACAGATAACTTGCACTCATACTCCTCGTCTATTGCCGGTTGGGCCCCAGGTTTGAGGGTGCGACATTTGGCTTACGTCGATTCTCGTTCGCATGAGTGCGCATCCTCCACACCGTCCGGTCTTGGCAAGTCGAGGGTTGAGATGTAGGAGCTTCACATCCTTCTTGACATTGTGCATGGACTTTTTTCTTAAACCGCATTTGATGTTTGGATCCGGTATGTCAAGATCGATTACTCTCATCGGCCACTTGCAGTTGGACATTCTTTGGAGGTGACCGTACCACCTTAAGCGATTTTGTCGCAACTCCGCATCCAGATTGCTCAGGCCAAGCATCCTCCGTTGGTCGCACATCGAGCGTTGCTCATAAAACTTACCGCACACATCCTTCGTATCATGGAGGTCTCGTTCTTGCAGAGGCGTGCAAGATCTTCTGCTTTGATGAGCCATGTCTCCGAAGCATGACACAGTACGCTTCTTATACATGCCTTGTAACATGACCCCTGTGTCTGAGAGAAATCCATTTCGTCAGGACTGGCAAGAGATCTTGGAAATTCTTCCAAGCACTTCTTATGCCGGCAGTTACCGCCCCAACACAGCCTCCAGATCTCCAGAGAGAGATAAATATTTTTTCACTATAATAACATCTTAAAATTATTCTTTTATGAAATTTAGTCGATGATTTATAGAAATAGCAACATTCTGCACATTTCAAGACATTTTTAATTCTATAAACTGGAGCAAAATTAATAGCTCACCTTCTGTCGACATCCATTAATGTTTATGCCTTGTCTCTTGCAGTAAAGAAGTCAAGCAATTGGAAGACCAACTTGCCAAGCAATCTCGAGAATCAGGAGAAGGACAGCGATATCAAATTTCAAGTTCAGGACGCAGTAGAGATTTGCCAACTCCGCAACAAAGAGGAAAAAGGTGGGTGAAATTGTTGTCCAATACTTGATAAGACTTAGTCAATCTGATTAAGTCTCAATGAAGAGGTGTATGTGCAGGAATTAGGCTGGGTTTTTTATGCAAATTACACGCAGGAAACAGATTGCACGCCAATGTGTTTGCAGTTCACTGTTACTTCGAAGCATGCTGTCATTTACAATGACGGCTCTGTGTTACAGACCATCTGCATGGAATTTGAATCTGCCAACGAGACCATTCTCTCTGTAATATCCTAGCTGACTGAACATTGCTCTTCCCTGTCTGTAGTGAAGTGTCTTCATAAAAATGTTAAATAATTCACTGTATGATGTTTTGGAGAAACCCAAAAATTCATTTGATGAAGTGAGAGCTTTTTTCTCATCATCTGAAAACTCTGAGTCACAGACAAATTTGTATGTGAGGACCATGGTAACCAGTTTCAATGCGAGAGGACAGATCAATTCTTTATACATTTTGAACCAAGTACATCTAAATGATTACCTTCGTACCTGGCTTCCCGGTTTTCCACAAAGATCAGGTACTCACAATATTTTGAAACATTTTCTAATATAATCAGAAATTTTCGAAATATTTCAATATTATACATGCAAACCCCCGTTCTTCTTGAAGTTTTGGATCTTTGGTGAGATCTAATTAAGAACACCGCACTGGACCACACGGACAATATTGCTTTTATATTGCAACTAGTCTTTCGAAGAGTTAAATTCCTGATATTAATCAGATTGTTTTTAAATTCCACTTCGCTAAATATTTGAGTTACATTCATTAAAATTGCGTAATGAACAATAATTCATTGACTGCCTTTAGATTCTTATAATTGTTTTTGCTACTTGGCTCCCACAGTATTCAAATTGAAACGCATTCTACGACTTCGTCATCGCATTTGATTAATTCTATTACTTGAAAATTTCAATTTTACTTTCTTTTACAAAATGCCACTTTCGTCTTTAATGTATATTTATCTTTTTCAAGATCAAAATATTTATTTTTAACTTATCTTTTGTCATCACATGTGAGATGATATCCCGAATTAACGCAGTTTTTTTCATTTTTCTTGGCTCAAATTCAGATTGAAAACGGGAACATGACGAAGTTTCAAATAAATTAAATGTGTTTATAGTGCCCGCCATCTTTAGAAGATAAAATATCCACTTTCGTAGATGTTGTTAACAACAGTTCTAATTTCTTCGACGCTGACTACATGAAAACTTAACAGTTTTCCTTTTCCAGTTCATTAATTCTTCTAGTATATGATTTTTTCCTTGCTTTCTAACACCACCCAAAGCCCTAAATCGCATGAGGTCAGGTCATGTGAGCCAAACTACTTTCGTACGTCCTTTCGATTGAAATTTTGGGATAGAGGGATTATTTAGCAATTAACAACGGATGAGATGAGATAAGCGACCAGCAAAACTGTCATGCATAAGATATGCAGCTGCTAGGACTCAATCCTATGACTCCCGGTTATTAGGAAATGTCGCTCTACCAACTGACCTATGACTGCTTTCGTGCATGTAATTCTAAAGATCCATTCACATCGGACGCAGCGCGTCTTCACCGCGTCCAGAAGTTTGCTCAGAACCTTAACAAACCTATGGGCTGGCACACAGAGACGCGCGGGACCGTGCTGCCTCCGGTGTGAACAGCCCCATAGGTTTATTAAGGTTCTGAACGAAAATTCTGGACGCGTGAAGATGCGCCGCGTCCGATGTGAAGGGACCTTAATTGCTGCTGTGTAGCAGCGTTGCGGGCGAAAAGAATTTAGCTTGATAACCTTTGGACTCTGCTTGATCAATAAAATAATCAGTATCAATCCACGACGTGGGGTCCGTGGCACAGTGGTTAGTTAAGTGGTTGGCCCAGCGATCTTTTGGTCCAGAGGTCGAGCCCCGAAGGTGTCATTGGAATTCGGCAGGAAGGGCATCCGAACTAAAAGCACTACAACGCTCCATAAGTCTGACTATGTCAGCACCGTCCAAGCCCCAAGTATGGGGAGTAGTGACGTAAAAGTTTCATTTTCAATTCCGACACGTCTTTTACAACATTTTAGGTCATAGCGTTTATTTTCATACCTTGACAAGGAGCTCATGCTTACTCCTTCATCATCAGCCGTTTGTTCTCCACTTCTGAAGATAGACCTCGCCATGGATCCTCCCATTTGTCCTGTCTTCTACCCTCCTTCCTCAGATGACACCGTTGCAGAAGTCGTCGAGGTCTTCTCCCCCTATGTCCAACCCACTTGCATTTCGCCTTCTTGATGGTTATGAGCAAGTCTATTAGACCTGTCTGCTGTCTTACCCACGCATTTGTTTTTCTGTCTTCCCATCTAATGTTTTCCATGCTTCTTTCCATCTTGTGTTGAGCTGCTGCTATCTTTTCCTCTATCCTTCTATTTAGTGTCCATGTTTCAACGGCGTATGCTTACTCCACTATGATTAATTAACATTTGACGGACTTATTTCATTATCCGAAGATGTAAGATATCACAAACAATTACTTTGAATTCACTAACTTTGGGATATTTTGCGCATGCATACCCGTGCAATGCTGTTTTAGTGTATTTATTTACTAATCATTCATTGGATGAAAAGTTCGCTTACAAGAAAATACGTGAGTTACAGTGAAAATGTACATTTCTGGCTTTGGTTTTGGAAAGAAGAGGCGGAAATGTCAAATTTGACGATTTGGCATGTAGCAGTAGAAATATTATTAATTGTTCAGCAAGGGAGTGAGGACAATGTTTTGATATCGGGAAGATAATATTTCAATTTTTTTCTTGCCAGAAGTTCTTATCTCATAGATGTGTTGGAAATATCGAAGAAACCTATCGTGATGCTAACAACTCCGTGCTAGCGTAAACTGTCGTATCCTACATACCTAACGCAATCTCCGTAACCCAATACAGCTGCAAAAACTGGACTTTTGTTGTTGAATATTATTCTCGTCTCAACGATTTCCGAATTTCCATTAATGACTCCAAGTGACATAGAAGGTGATGCTGATTTGGAGATTGGCAAGTTTGGAAAACTTCTGTGTGTGATTGTTGATCATAATTTGACCTGGAGTCAACAGATTTGCTAGGCCTGCAGAAGATTGAGTGGTTACATAGCGTTATTGAGAAAGATAAAGCCATTTCTGCCGATGAATGTCAGGAAAATGTTTTATGTGGGGCTCAGGTATCACTCAGCAGCTAGTTGAGAAGCCACAAAATAACAGGTAGAAACCACTGTACAGGAAATTGAAAGTGATGCCTATTCGAGAAAGGGTGAATTTCACGCAAGTCACACTGGCATACAAAGCCTTGAATGGTCCCAATTTACTTACAAGACATGTAGACAGGCGAACTATTCTTATCGGAGAACTATGCGTACCGCATGCCGAAACTGCGTTGAGAAAGAGCACTCTTCAATGTAGAGGCCGGAAACTTTTCAACCTCTGCAATCGATGTAACAAAGAGTGTTGCACGATCCGAAGCTTCTGAAGACGATACCTCGACCATTTCTTTGCGATGGTTTTTTTTAAATACTTCCTTTCCATACTTGTGTTAGTTTCGCTTGCTTTTTTGCTATTGTTTAGAGGACCAGTTCAAATCAGTCTTGCTACAAATGTTGTCTTGTTAAGGTAAATTATTTATCATAATTATAATTATTTTAAGTGTACATGTAGGTTTGCTGTAATTCCTTGATGTACTGTCCAATTTCTTCGATGTACATCGACTTGTCAATAGCATCTGATGTGGAAGTTATTACACAGAGCATTTAACTTTTTCTAATGAATTTGCAGAATGGGTGCATTCTCTATTGGCAACTTATGTAGATGATGAAATGGGTAAAGAGATTCTGGGTAATAAATATAAAATGGGTAAAAATTGGATTATTTGGATGCTGGGTATTACCATACTTTGAAAACCGTTCATTGAATGCAGCAGTCTCTATACTTCGGCAAATCGGAAAACTTCACATTAAGGCATGCAGCTATTATCCGTTTACATGCGAAGCTCATATTTGTTTGCAATAAATTTAAGTAACATGCAAAGGACATTTATTTTACTATCTTATCAGTCAAACTCGCACCTATATTTATCTTAATATATACGAATATTACTTAATTGAGTGACTCAGTCAATTTGACGTCAAAAAAATTTTCAAAAACAGGAGGATATTTTTATGCTCCCATAAATTTTGATGCGATTGTGCGCACTTGGTAATTAGCTTTATGAATGTTTTGCTGCCTTGGCCAGTTAAAAAAGCTTGTTCAGGTACAGTTATTTAACCATAACTCAACTGATTAGTTGAAGCCGACAAATTTGTACAGATGGCTAGGAGCTGCTGCTTTATATGTGTTGTGAAAATTTGGAAATTTAATTCTTTATGGGACTCCACTACGTTTTACTGAAACTATTAAGAGAGATTTAATAAATAGCAACCCCTACAGAAATACTAAAAATAATATAAAAGATAATTTAATTATTTGCAATTATCAAATCACGATAAATATTTTTATAATTTAAGCGTCTAATGTTTATTTACTTTATTATTTTAATAATTCAATAGTCAAAACTTTCAAATTAGAAGGCTTTGGGAAAGGACTGGTTCTGTTATTCAACAGGACACATGTGTTATAAGCAGCCATGAAGAATGATTCTGCAATGCAATGTTTTTTCGCATGGCCGATGACGGAAAATGATTGGTCGAAGCTCATGTGATAATGAAGCGTTTTTGCTGATGGTGAAGGACAGCATGGCAAATGCTCTCCAATGCGCCTTTATTTATGTCTTGTTGTCTCACCGATGTAACTTTTGCCACAGTGGTCACAAGCGACTTTGAAGACTATGTTCGAGGCGAGATACTCCTGCGATGGATGAAATTAGCAGACGTCTTGGTCTTGAATACAAGAGAGATTTTTCCGTTAGTCGCAATTTTATCGAAGCAATATTTCGTGTACGAAGTTGAGTTTTTAATTCTTGAATATAGGATAATTTCGAAAAAATCTTCTTCATACTTATAATAAGCAGCATCTGTACCAAATTGATCAGAAATCTTATTGCGACATCAGTATTGCGAATAATGTTTCTGCTTTCAACATTGCATTTGACATCGAGGATGTAACAGATGTTGTAACCATTACAGAGAAACAGGTTGACAGTGAACTAATTGCAGCTCTTGAGCAGACTCTCACTGCTACGAATCCCTTGTTTTTGTAATTGTACCATTAGGATTAGAAGGAAATGAGTCGAAATGAAAGAAGTGGACTGTGCAGACTGTGCCAAGACTGTGCATGCTATGTCAAGAAATTGCTATTAGATGAAGATGAAAGACAGTTTGATGACGAGAATTCCTATTATGAAGTCTTCATTGTCCATTTCTTGAAATATACATGTTAATTTCATGTGTTGTATGTTGAAAATTAAAATCCTCACCATTCCATTCATGAAGATTTGTCTGTTACATTACAGGCCCCCTTCATTGGATGGAGAAAGTTCAACGGGTCGCCAATCCAGAGGTCCTAGCTCTCGAGAAGTGGAACATTTCCGAGAGAAACATGCGGCTACGGTGATACAACGTGGTTGGCGGAAACACAGAGACGAAGAGGAAGAAGAAGAGGTATGATGACACAGCTCCTCACATCAACAATGTGGTCAGCAATCATTTCACAAAGAGGCATCGACCAGATGCAAACAATGCACCAGAAAGCTCTCAGAATCGCTGCTGGATAAACTCTCGACTGAATTACATACCACATGATGAAGTATGGTCATGATCACAGCTCGTAGTGGTTGTGTCGACCCCCTGCTATTGGGAGTGGGTCGCCAGGTGTCGAGCGGGCCGATCGCCCGCTCCGAGCGCTGGATGAGCTCCTCACACCTGACGGGGGAAGCCCAGAGGTACCACGGTGTGAGAGTTATGTGTAAGTATGTGCAAGAGAGGAGTTGTTTTTTTATTGTGTGGCTGTGATTTATAGAAAGGAAAAAAGAGGAGAAAAATGGACAGAGAGGTTTATGTTATGTTAGTATTCTTTTAAGAGGTTGATTTGTTTGTTCTGAATTGAGCCAGTGTTCTGCGTGTGCGCCTGTCGAGTGTGTGTTCTGATTTGTGAACTGTGGGGGGGATGCGTTAATGATTTTGTTGTTTTGTCTGTGTGCTAGACGTGTGCTTATGTGCCGACGTGGTGTGTGCGTTTGTTTGAGGAGTTGATTTGCTGTCGCGTTGGATGACTGCGTGTGTAGGGGGAGTACTTTAGTTGTCTGAGAGGTTGTGGGTGTTGAGTGAGGAGATGGAGAGGATGGTGTTGACATTTTTGCTTAATTTAGAAGCTTTTTTGCGTGTAGTGTGAGGTGTTCAGTTACGGAGAGGACGTGTGTTTCGTCGTGGTGCATCCTGTGGCGATCCTGACTGCCTTATTCTGTATTGAGCTCGTCACCAGTGGCGTCGTGCAATGCATGTAAGATGACTAAATTATCACCACGCTCTGTAGAGCTTAACAAGGATTTGAAAAACAAAGCGTATTTCAGAAATATGCTCAAGCACGGTTCACAAAAACTTCTAAAATACAATTTAAAAATCATGTTTAGCAACACTGTCTTCCGTCAAAGCTTTAAAAGCACATGCGAGTATGTAACTCATGTTCAGAAGCGCGATGTTATGCAAACAAAATTTTGAAACTATGTACAAACTACTATTGCACTGCCATGTTTTAAATAACAGTTTTAAAATACTGTTTTCAAAGTGTTGGACCTCGCCAGACAGTGTAGCTACCGAATTGATTAAAGAAAAGGCGAAAGTACCAGAGTTTGACACACGGCTACCACTTTCGCCCATTCGTCATGCAAACTCTATGAGGAAGCACACAACCTCCTCAACGTGATCGACCGACGGATAATAGAGAGCAGGTTAATCTCTTTCTTCAAGCGAAGACTTAGTCTGGCGGTGTGGCTGAAACGCCGCCAACATCATTCCATTTATGATTACAACAATGATCTTTTATGAGGTTGACTTTGTGCACTTTTTTTAAGATTGCTTTGTAATAAATGCTTTTCATGTCATCTAAAAATGTATATACAAATAAAGTTAATTAAGAATACAACATGCAGTAATTACGTTCTACGTCAATGCGTACTATATACCATGCGGCAACGAATACTTGCATGAATACGTATTGTATTACGTTGTCATTTGAAAGTATAAAGAATAGCAATAGTTCATATTTTAAAACAATTAGACATGTTATTATGTTTTAGTTCATTAAGTCATGTTTAAGTATTAATCCGAGTATTAAGCAGAACAGCACTAAAAATACCGAGCTTAAATTCACAGAAGTACTGAAATGCTTGTTAAGTACCAATATGATGAAATATCAATAAAGGACGAAACACGAAACTTAATTCAGTGAGTCATTGTGCAGCTGGCAGGGTGACGGTGCACGCTTACATCTCAATAAGTCCTTCTTCTAGTCATCCCAGCTGATAGTGTATTGTCGACGATGTGATGAATAGCGACTGTGAGAAGGCTAACCACGACGGCGATCAGCTAGTCAACACAGTTCTTCATAGCACGTGCACCAAAATCGTCACTCAGGTCGCCTCTGTCTTAAGAAGCGAGTGAATGCTCACAACAGCGGGTAATGCGACTTGTTGTTTTCTTGCGTATCGAAGTGGGTACAGTGAAATCCATTTCCTCTTAATGACCTTCAGACATCAATTTCGATCAGAAGTGTCATCCCCGACTGTGCTTTAAGTCCTGACAAGGGTCTCCATCCTCTCCGACACTTGCTTTGAAACCTACCAACGTCAACCATTTTCTCCGACTGTATTTTGATTCTTGCCAGCGTTTGTGATCCTCCCCGACTGTGCTTCGAGTCCAGCCAACGTTTTCTATCATCTCCGACTGTGCTTTGAGTCTTGTCAACGTTTTCCCACTTCACCGACTGCGATTTGGGTCTTGTGAACATTTTATTGATCCAAATGCATTTGTGTTTTATTGCCAAAACTTCTTAGATGGATGTGCATATGTGATATACGGGTCAGACATGCCGCATGGTATTTTGCGTTATAGTTGAGGTGCTTGTCACATGAAGCTCATTAAATGAGTAGTTGTGAAATGAGTACTAATTAAATACCGCACTTTCGAACTCAAAGAGCACTAGATTCTGGAACTCATTTCTTGGTCGTAGTTAGTACTCAGGTTCATTACTCTTTTTGATACTCATTTGGGACTTTATGAATAACAGTGAAGACTGTACTACACTCGTGAGTGTATGTGGGAAGTGCAGACAATTTCAAAAGTCGTGGCACAAAAATTTCAACCTATTTTGAAACGCATTGAAGTTCCGGTTTAATTTCGATAAACCTTGTGCTATGTGAGGGCTCATTTTCCATAGATTATTTTGCCATACAGTATATTTTACCTACTTAAGTGGTCAGTTGGCTCCGCAAAAGAAAATTAAAGGCTTTCCTTGACGCAGGATTTCAACATGAGGACAACTGGATTTTATAATGAAAATTAGCGGACAGCACGATTTATCCCTCAGCTATCTCATGATAAATAGAGTTCACGATTGTGTGATTATATAAAAGGATGCAAGGCTAAGCTTCATCACAAAAGTGCCACTCAAAAACATCTGGCGCATATTGATTAATGTCAATGAACTCTATACCATGTGAAAGGTTCTGCCGCATGTATAGCGAACAGTTTATATCATGACCGGTCAGTTGTGGCCAGCAGTCGAAACAATATGTAATTTTGTTAATTTTACTTGCTCATATCCTCAAAAGTAATTACACAAAATGCAAAATTTAGTTAATTATTGAATCAGGCTTTATATTAGTTTTTAGACGGTGAAATATTTTTTGAATTTTGACACCATTTAGAGCATTTCACTAAATTCAAGATGTAGTAATTTGCTGGAAGTATTACGCCATCCAGTGATGTATACTCCGTTACCCAATTAACATTTACCATTCTTAAGCCTGCCTCCGCACATGGATACCTATTTCACCCTGAACTAAAATGTTTGAAATATTCATCAAATGTAAACGTGCGCTTTTGTGCTAATTACCTCCAGATAAAGTAAGTCCCTAAGCTTCCTGTCTAGACAAAAATGAGCAAAGCCTGTTAGTGAGATCCCTCTAGCACTTTCGACAACCCTCTCATTGTGATGAAGTGTGTTTGAAGAACTTAAACATTTACGTGACACGGATACTCCATTACTCGACAAATGCTTCAGATTTTAAGCTCTCACACAAATTCTGAGATAGACACGTGAGAACGAAAGAGATACATAGAGATGTAATATTAGAGCGTTGACAACCAGCCTTATTTATTTTATATAATTTTATAATTTTATATAATTTTAAATTACACATACCTGTAGTGTACACACACCTTAAGGAAAGTACTTCAAGTTTGGAGTATCATCAAGTTGTCAGGAAGGGCACTCGTACTAAAGGAGCACAACGCTTCAGATTAAAGTCTGACTATGTCAGCACCGTCCAAGCCCCCAGTATGAGGGAGTAGTGACGTTAAACCAAAGAAAGATTTGAATTTCACAAGATTTGGAGCGATGCACAAAAGGTTAGGCGTGATTGTACAACCCTCCCCCCCCACTCCGGTTTCCTTGCGCTCCACAGTGTGGATAGGGTAAAATAATGACGACAAAGGCCTGTCGCATATACTGAAGACTTAAAGAGAATTACAACGATCAATGTCAATAAAGGACACCAACACCCTTGATTCCCCGACCGCACTCACCTGACCCAGGAATCGACCTTTGTGTCCGCGGTGGTGACGATCTCCCACCTTCTTCAATAGGCCACGCTGACGGTGAAAAAGAAATACGAGTGAAAACAGCAGTTATCTCTAAGTGATATCGACTTCTAATATCACTTAATACAATAAAATGAATAAGTAGCGATATGTTTTAAATCGAGAAAGTGTAGAATTAATTTCCTAGAAGAAAATCAAATTGATAGATAGGCAAATCAATTCGCAGACGTATGACTGTCAGACGCAGCACTGACTCAATCGTTTTGACTTCCTTTGCAAATCCTCCCTGCTTGTGTTCATCTTGTGCTTTGATATATTTCTTCCTCATCCACAGATATTTTTCATTTAAGTATATATCAATCAATCTGGCTGATTCTTGATGTCATAATTGTTTTCATCGTTTTCACAGTTGATTCTGTGGCATGAAATTGTTCATGTAGCAATGAGCTATAATCACTTATAGAAAAAGTGGAGAGAAATTGAAGCTTGAGACATCATCACGACAGACTTAGTAGGAGAGGTAACTAATTATAGAGATCATCAATATCAAATTCAGCTCTGCGCTAGAATGGTGATGAGCATTCAAATTACTGAAATTCGCTGCAGGATTCTAATTTTTCTGACGGAAGGTAGAAGCATTCAACAATATTCAATTTGCTGGAAAACAAACCTTCATCGTAAAGGTCTGAAAGTCAAAAATTCCTATCAGCAAGGCCGATCACACGACACAGCAAGTGGATAAGCTCAGGTATCCTTACGGTGTGTGTAGAAAGGGAGTTGGCAGAAACTGAATTCTGTGTTCGCATTTTAATCCACCGCCTTTGCACGAACCTCAACACCATTCGTGCTGACCCCAACTTCAAATGCAGCAGATGCGAAGGTGTCTTAGATGTTCCGGATGACTCACCTGAAATAATTACTGTTGGTAATGACGTGCTACAGGCTGTTGACTTTTTCTGCTACCTTGACGAAGTTATCGATCAGACGGGAGGTTGTTTCGGCGCTACTACCTCAAGAGTCAAAATGGCATGGAAGACTCTCCGGTAATTGTTACCTATTCTTACTGATCGCAGCACTGGCTTACGACGAAGAGGCTACATCTCCTACACCAACGTTAGAAGTTTGTTACTCTATGCCTCAGTGCCGTAAGCAGTGAAGACTGATGACATCAACAAACTCGCAAGAAACGAGAACCACATGATAAATGGATGTGTTCCACCAAGATCTGCGAAGATCTATGGATGGACTAAGGTAAGCCTTGGGACTCGCAGATGTACTGAGTGTGCTCCGTGAAAACCCGTTAAAATCGTTCGAGCACTCAGAGCGTATGCCTGATTCGAGCTGGACCAAAAATACGCGGCTTGTGGAAGCACCCAGTCAGAAAATCCGTGGAAGTCAAAGGAAGAAGTGGATACACTATGTGGATCTGCGAGATTTTTTTCCTTATATTTTCTTCAAGTTGTGGAAGCATCGGCGATTTAGAATTCTTGTCTACAGATGTTCAGCAAAAATGCTCTTTTCAGAAACCATTGACATTAGAAATTTGATATTTTTTGCAATTAACATGCATAATCATTGAAGCACATGCATTAGGCATGCCTACAATATAAATTTTCCTAATGGCAAGTGCCAATCCTGTTTTCCATTTCCATTTCTACGAAGATGATAAACAGTGATGAGTCAAAAAAGCATCAGGATCAAATGTTAGGTCAAACAGAGAGGAAGATAATACAAAATTTATTTGGCATATTTTAACAACTCTATAATGGACTCGATGTCACCCTGCAATGTTTCGATATTATACGAATGTCATTTAAGGCCACACATCTTAGTTTTCACCTAGAATTGCATGTTAAACCAAAGCATTAATAAATTCGAGTAAGAAGAGATTATTTGGATATCATAATTCATATTAATACTGAGAAAAACAACCGCGAGAGCCCTAAAGCGGTATGTTTTTGGTTGTCAATATTGCCCGACTTTTTTCACGCATAGTGTGAATACATGTAGATCTTAATCATCCATATAGGGATGCATTCAAATCTTATGAAGGGAATATTCTATGAGGCAGTATACAAAAATGATGGAACGCAAAGCATTTAGTCAGTGTCCAGCTGAAGAAATGTTGTTGGGTAGCAATCGACAGTAGTGTCGATATTACCCGACATTTGTGCATCGAATCCATGTGACAATTTACATGTAACTCAAAACAGCAAAAATATTTGACGGAGTCATTAGCACTAAGTGCAACTACCCCCTTCAGTTTGTCTACAACCGAATATTTGTGCGTGAAGGAGTTGACTGATTTGCCATAACCGGTGCAACAAATTGTAAAATTTGGCGACTGACTTCAAGCTTCGATATATATCAGAATGAGGCAATCAGATGCGCTGCACCAAGCTTCTGTTGTACCTTTAAGAGCTAACTGCCTATCGGCGTAATTTACTACATACATGCACACGTTCCTGAAGTTCTAATGCATAGTTTAACTGTCGATATTACCCGACTTTACACTAGCACATAGAACAATGATGTTTATTCGGTAGCTGTCGACAAATGTTGCATTGAGATTGATTGATTATTACTAAGCATGTATCAATTCAAATTGCCAATGGTATTTCTACCCGTTTTTTACAATAAAAGGTGGTAAATCGGATTAAATTCCTTAATTGGTGAGTAATAAAGTTTTATGAATACTTCATCCTTCTTATTTATCATGTCACTTTTTGTCGTTTTTTATGTAAATTTGTTCACAAGCCATTATTCTTTAATGTACTTTCCATTTGTTTTTTACAGAATGTAAGTATTTTTATTTCAAATAATGAAGTGAAATAAAAATGGTCCAGCAAAGAAAGCTATTCCGGCAAAATCCTTTATAAAAATTAGTTGCAGATATATTGAAAATCGTTGCTCTGATAAGTAAAGCTTTGTGAAATAAAGGTGATGACGTATTCTTAAGACTTACTTTATTAGCGATGCTGCCACTCGTCAATTAAGAAATTTAACCAATAAATACCATTTGCTAGTTTCTATTGTAAATAAGCCAGGGGGAAACACCATTATCTATTTAAATAGTTATATGCCTAATATCAATATCCTAATAAGTTAATGCCAATGCAACAATTTTGTCTCCAGCTACGGAATAAATATCATTGTTCTGTACGCTACGGGGTCCGCAAAGTCCCTCCACAAAACTGTAAAGTGCTCTGCATCTGATGTAAACGACATCGGCTCTACAAATCGCCCGGTTGCCGATTGTTTAGCATTCCGACAACGATCTACCGGTCAATTCCTTGATGTCGCCAGTGCTTCGGCGCCTTGGTCTTCCTCTTGCTCTCCTGCCGTTGATTCGCCCTTCAAGAATGTAAGTGCTGATGTTGGTCGCTTTGATCACGTGGCCAAAGTACTGCAGCTTCCGCTTTCGAATGGTCATCATCAACTCTCAATGAGTCCCCAAATCCCGAAGTATAGATTCGTTGATACGATGAGCGGAGAATACAACGGTAAAAATAGCAGGCAGAGTTCATTTTTGATTAATTTGTGAAAATGAAATTTCCTTCAAGAAAACGTAATATGCAAAATAACATGTCAGAATTGCAAGCAATGTTATATCGGCAATACTGTATGATATCGGCAGCACGTATTGCAAACAACATGATCCACTTTTGAATATTTACAGCACTGTTTGAAATTAAGAAAGGTGGTACTCGTTTTAGTGATGCTATTAATTGAATAGTATAATATCACTGTAGACATGCCAATTCATCAGTTGACACTATCCAGAACAGCTGACAGCCACATGTTTATTTTCCTTGTGAAATGATGTCGGTATATCACTTGCCATTCTAGTATAGACGACAAGCTGTGCATCCAGACATGATCATCTGTCGAGAAATCTTTCGATATCCATCGACATCGTTAATGCGTCTTGCAAAGAAAACTATTCTTCGATTATTCCTGAAGTTATCGTGTAATACTCGCACATGTGTGTTTAATATGATAAGAATGGTCGCAGTAGTATTGTGTTCTTCGATCCAAGGTTAGGTCAAGCATAGGGTATAGAAGTTGTCGCAGTTAATCTTAGCACTCAGTACTTCGCCAAAACATAATAGATTATTGTCTCTGACGTCACAGACAGGGATGGGAAATTACTAATTGTTAATGCAATATTAAACTGCATTTTGTCAATCAATTAATTGTGATCGCCTCTTCTGATCAATCAGGTATTTAAATGTCTATCTATGGTACTATTCCATGTAATCGCACCCTGTACTATTAAAAGGAAATCTATGACAGTGATATGACAGTGCTCAGATAATGCTACTTGCAAACTTTATCTATTGTCAGGTATTTTTATTGTCTTGCAAAATATTTCAATGTCTTGCAGAAAAGAAAAGGAAAAAAGGTAAAGTGATGTGATGTGGCAACAAGGAAGCAAACTTAAGTACTATTCATGCATTTCATTGCTTGTGTCTTATCATTTCCAACATTGATGTGATTTGAGGTGATTTTATGTCCACCAAGCACTCGTTGGACATTGGTACACCCGATACTAAATGCATGCACTTTTGTCAAACCTTCATTATGTCTAAGTGATGAGCAAGGACAGGTATCGTCTGGAGTTTGAAGATATTAATTTCTGTTGGAAACAAAAACTGCTACTTAATTTTCTTACTATCAAATAAAGAAAGTGCAAATCAGGATTTTCGGGGTATATGAATAACTAGAGTGGGTGGAACGATCAATTGGTTGGAGCCTGACTGATAAGAACGCAAACACTATTACAATCGACATAACTGCACACACGTAGGTATAACTCAGGCCTCCTACTGGACTAAAATGTCCTAAAAATTGAGGATGCTGTCTGCAATCCTAAAACTCAAGAAGTTTGATGACTTCAAAATATGATCTCGTCATGATTATGTTTTGTTGCAAATGAATAAAACTTGCAGGCAGAAGTAACAAAAAACTTAGTATGTCTGCAATATGACTCATGCTCGTCATGACTGCATTGCTGCTTCAATTGAAATCTACTTCGAATGAATTGATTACGTTTGATAGTACCGACTTTTTCTTGATGATAGAACAATGGAAACAGGGAACTTAAAAACAAAGGTGCTTGTGACATTGAACACATTTCAACGGCTATTATGCTTCCCATGTCGTATATAAGATATTGCATTCAAGTTTGATGAGGTACATGCTGTCATTGTTCGAGTGTTCATGAAACGCATTTTTAAATATTTCGAACACAGAGACCACACACTTTGACGATTTGATAGAAACACATCCACGAGTGATTCCCTTCACTGTAAGATAATTTAAGGGTGTGATACGATTGTTTATCTGCATTGGGACCGTAGTTTCAGTATGTTTAATATTGTTATCGAAATCACATTCATTTGTAAAGATGATTTCACAGTAATCAGAAACTCAGCTTTCATCCAATTGTTCGCCGTCATGCAACCACACCCATAATTTGAAGAATAAGCCAAGACGTCTGAAATAGGAATACTTATTTCATATATTTATCTCTTGTCATGAGTTAAACTCGGCAACAAATGCCAAAAGCTATCAACAGACGGTCTGATACAGCAAACATTCTCATGGAGATTCACCGTCTAAGCGAGCAGTGTAAAAGTCGAATTCGAATGACGCGACTGAAGCGACTCCAGCCGTGCGACTCGAGATACACTGCTTGCGATTGTATCGCATTACCCCATTTCGAATCACGCGTCTCCATAGTGGGGTTTTCAATCCCAAGATCCCGAGATTATCGCATTTTTGCGGGATGGGATTATGAATTCCGGGATTCGTTGACATCTGTTTTTAGGCAGTTAGGCTGTATGAAGCAGTGTGAAGATGGAGTAACAATGCTCATCAATCCGTGCAAGAATGAACATGAACGCATGTGAGTCCTCTATGGTGTGTTCTATACAGATGCAGTGCGTGAAATGTGAATGTTATGTTAATGTGCTGCAAGAACTAAATATAGACTTCCCACTGATAGACTGTAAGTGTGTATTACTTATTCATGCATTTTTGTCATATAATGGAATTAATTTTAGTGCATCTTTGTGCATCATGCCAAAAATTAGTTACTTCCATTGATTTCCATTGACTTGCAAAAAATAAAGCTATGTTCAGGCAGTCGAGAAAGAAGGAGACAGCATTATGGATAGAAGCGTAATATGTAATGAATTTATGAAGCGATTATTATACAATATCAGGCTTGTGGGACTACTAGACGTCACAAAAGTCGCGGGATTTCCATTTCGAATTGAAAATCACATACCAGGTTTTAATGCGACAACGCATATTGTATACGATAACCAGATCAGTGAAAAGAAAACGTATCATTAAGTCACATGTCTATCTGATATCATCAGTTGTATTGTACAGTGTATCGTTCAAAAGTCTCGTCTAAGAATTTAAAACAAAGCCTAGCACTGTTCAGCCTACGCTAGCCAAAGCATTATATCAGTAATCCATCAAGCTTGCTAATCCCGTGATCGCAAAAAATTACGGGATCAATGCCCGGATTTTAAAAACCCTAGTCTCTAGTTGTACAGAAGACGCGTCTATAGTAACCACAATCATTTACGAACATGAATAAATGCACTCACTATATTGATCAAAAATGGCATTTAGTTGGTGGCTATGTACATGAACTTATAAATACTAAAATGCCTTATGAACAGGAAAACACCGTGAGTGAATCAAGTCTAGTCAAGTCAAGTTAACTTTATTGATTCACAATAGTAGCGGTGAAAACATTACAAATATAAAATGTGAAAAGAGACTAAAATCAATGTAAGTAGGTAACAGAAAATCAGCGGTCATACTTGATGATCGAATCACCATAACGACGTGTAAAAGCATGTGGGGCAGTAATGCAAGCTCGCTTCCGTACTCAATACTTGGTCGATCTTTCTGTAAACATGGAACGCAGTGGATGATCAACATAAGACTCGACCTGTCAGAACAGCGTATGACAGATGGAATCAACAGCATGAGACAAGTCAGAAAATGAATAATGCGATGCACGACCTTCAACACGTAATAGTCTATTAAAAAGGTATTTTGGTAAGTTGCAAAAGCTTGGATACGAGTAAGTTAAAATAGAGCGAATATATGAGACAGCAATTAAAAATCACATGGTCGGAACAATTTGCTCTCTTCAAGTTACGAAGAATATACATCTTACGAAAGCACTTGGATGTTGTTTTGTCTATATGCTCATTCCAAGTAAAATTGTCAGAAAAGATAACGCTAAGTAAAGTAACAGATTTAACTGTAGGCATGGTGAGTGCAATCATCTGAAACTTCACAAACAAAATTTAATTCAATAACATCGTCAGCGTGCTTTACAAAAACAGAATTTTGAGAAATAGGTTTTAGATCGTCAGTGACCAATGAAATAAGATTGGACCAAGGACACTGCCCTGATGCACGCCACTGCCGACTTCAACTTGATATATGCTCAAATGGTCTGTCATTGGCAAAGACCGGACCGAAATCTTAGCTGACGAGCACGGACTGACAATTCCGACCTGGTTCCCATTGTGGGTGTCAATATTGATAATCTGACTAACACATCTCCGGGAGAGCAAATCACTAGTAGGCACTGGGCTCTGCTTGCTTTATCAAGAAATATTCATTGCAGATGTTATAAACATGATCATCTTGGAATTATGCATCAAATTGTCATCTTAATCAATTTCAGGCCACAGAGGTTATTCAGTCAGCCTTGCGAGGATACAGCAACCGTGAGAACTATCTTCGAAGAAGGCGAGATTCATTCAGTCCAGAATCACGATCCCGGCGTCAAACCAGTGCTGGCAGCAGTGGACGCCGGACTCCTCCATCCAGTGGTGATGACGGCGAAAACATAGAATTCCTACAGTCCGCGTTGCGTGGTTATAACGCGCGGAATCGTCAATTACGGCGTCTGAAGAGCGATGATGAAGACAGTCTCACCGGATCAACGGCATCTCGGCGGTCTACTCCCTTTGCTCGAAAATTCCAAGGTAAGTTGAGGAAAACCAAGTTTTCATAATTACATTACTGCTGCTCCCATGTAAATGAAATGATCAATGACCCCATGTACTCGGAATATTAATTCTTGTGTTTCCATCGACACTTGCATTCACAACTTAGATACAACCGATTCGACGTTGTGATTTCTGTGGCATAGTGGTGAAGTGCCTTGCTCAGCGATCTCTTGGTTTTGAGGTCGAGCCTTGAGTGTCACAGGAATTCCACAGGAAGGCATCCGGACGAAAGGCATCACAACGCACCAAAAAGTCTGGAATGCAAGTGCCCGTCGATGAATGTATCCAACAGAGATGGATTCGTCTGTCGCAGTTACTATAGAGGTGACTTTATCTTAGCCATTGTATGCAATGGTAGAGGGAGGTGGAGAGAGTTGTCTCCTTTTGGCTTACATGATTGGCTAAGCGCGGAAAGTTGTATTAGGAACACACGAGCTAGCGTTGTCACATTGAAGTCTGAACATCCGCCAAGTGAACAGTGCTGCTTGTGACTCAATGTTTCTCCGTGACAAATTCGTCAGATGGAAATATTTTTCATATCGTTCGGCTTGAAAATATATTTTGAAAAAATATTTTTCATTACGTTCAATAGAAAATTGATCTTTTTGCCCCTCGGGACTAGTTCTAGCTGTGACCATCAGTATCAAAAAATGTCATCTCTAGACCAAACAACGAAGACAACGTAATTCACCTCTGTGATGTATCCTTATGTTCTTGTTTTTAAAGATGATTATAGCAGTTCAATTCCTCGTATAGAGAGGTGAAATGATAAAATGAGAGTTAAGCAATGTCCTATTATCTTTGTTATTCAGCGAGCACCATGTGTTTTCACATCAAAGGTGCGTCAAACGTTTGATCATACTTTGATGTGATTATCATCAAGTGCTCTTGCAAAGATGAGCTCTTTATTATCCTCGGTTACAGTGAAAACTAGATTAGAAAGCATTTGGGATAATTCACTGAATTATCATTGCGCAAATACTGCTTACTTAGTTTCAATCGACTTGATTGCTCATGTTGTATTCATGTCAAATAAACTTTTCTCTGTTTAATATCTGATTTTCACTTGAATAAATTCTCTCCCTTTTTTGTTAATTGAGCAGTTTGCTTACACTATAAACCATTACTTTACTTTTTCATTATCCATTCATTAACTTTGTGGACCTTATGTTTGACGTACTATTGTAAACCTAAAACCAATGCTTAACATGCATTAGACTACGATTAACATGTGCTTTTCCTGTTACAACATAAGTTGTTGAAATACTAGCCTCTATAGCAATGCAGTTGTCCTAACAATCTTGTCAGGCATACAGAACTAGACCTGATGGAAAGATTGAGGACTTTCTGTTGATAAGCAGAATTATCATTCTTTTGATTTACAAGCGCTTTCCCTAGTCATCTACAGGCCATCTTCAAGCGTAAAACATAGTTTTTAAGTACTAGAGATAGGGGCTTCACAATTCATGAGCGGGCGTGTTAAGATGAATGATAGTGATACAGACACTGAGATGCCCGCACGATTTTGTCGGGTATGTTTCAAGTAACACGAACTAGATAAACAGATAAATAGACAATAGATGGCTGACTTAGAAAACTTAAAAACATCAGAAGCTTAACACGACATAACAAAGCATTTGAATCAGGGATGCGGAGTCCTATCATTTTGACAGGACTCCGACTCCGGGGGTTGATAGGACTCCGACTCCGGGTGGCAAGCTTAGTTTTTTGAAAAATTAACTGGTAGCCTACATCACAGATCAGTATAGGCTTTCCTGAATCGATATTTAGTGATCATTGCATCAATTATCAATCATTTTCGATGAAAGTTTATCAAGTCTCTTTAAGTTGGATGCATGCGACACGGCTCCTCCCATCTTCTTGATGTATGCTTCACACGGTTTTCTCCAGTCTCTATCAGGCACGAAAATCCCCATCCTTCTCCAAAAAATATGAGTACACTTTCGATTTTAATATCCGCTTTAGAGGAGCCATCACACAGATTAACGTGAGGGTAAGATGCAATGTTCTCAAACAAACCAGTATTTCATTTTTGTCTCTGATGTGACCTTTGGCGCGCAGGTGTGATCGAGGCTAGGAAGGCTTGTCTTCTCTACTAAATCACCGAGTGAAAAGACAATCCTTTTTTCACTATCACGGTTCATTCCCTCAACTATTATAAGCTTTGCATGCACAAGTGTTTGCAAAGTGTCTCTGCACTTTTGTTTGACGGAGAAAATTGACATCAAGACTATGACAGCTATGCACGAGAATAAATTATTTGCTTGTATTATATTATTTCGGGTCTAGTTGTAGGCCGGAGTCTGGAGTCCTATCATTTGATAGGACTCCGACTCCAGCAAAAATGATAGGACTCCGACTCCGACTCCACATCCCTGATTTGAATAAACACTTATCAATCATTGAATTATCATCAGCTGTAGGAGCCAGGGCAAACCAAATGGGCGGTTTTAATGTGAAAACATTTATTTTGTGTCATACAATCCATTTCACATGCCCCCCCCCCCGGCATGCATGATCATCACGTATGCAGACCGATGTCACAGACCACGTGATCATGCATGCTGGTAGCATGTAAAATGCATGTATGAAACAAAATAAATTATTTTAACAAAGCATTTGACAAGAAGCTTAATTATAACATACTAGACTTTTTTTGATATGAAGTTGATCATTTCCATAGGATATTGACACCCTGGTATTATTCTTGTTATCTGTGAGCAATGACACTGCATTCGCGGTTGAGAATTCGTCACGCAATGGATGCATCATAAACTTTCTCCTCTTTCGTACTTACACAGGTTTACTGATTTTCAATGGATGCTGTCGATGATACCCTTAGGAAGAAAAGAAAAATCTTTTATTATCTAGATTAGCTCTGAGATGATCGTGTGTTGAATTAGATAGGTTGTCGTGTTCTTTTATGCAGAACTTTAGGAAGTAACGTAGGATTCAGTTGATGATCTGACAAGCGCAATGCGCGGTTGTCAAGTTGTCAATGTATTACAGGTTGGCTGCCGACCCGGGAATCCTGTGCAGCCCGGGAATCGCCCTTACAGTTTAGCGAAACAAGCAATTAGCCCTTAAGTAGCCCATGGAAAACATGCATTGATTTATTTTGCTTCGTTTAATCAGCGCATTTTTTATTTCAACTTTTTCATAGAGAAACTCACTAATTTCAATTGATCTAGCAAATAAATATGGTCGACGTAGGTCTATGCAAACATGCACAGGTGTGCAACATCTAAATGGAATGTCTATTTGACTAATTTAAATTGTTCTGCTTCCCGTTATTTACCTGAGTCGGCTGCAGTCGACCAACAGTATTCTGGTTGAGCGTGGTAATTCATCTCAGACATGTATATGTAGGCTATCATGATCAGAACAAGTCACACTTCTTAATGTTTAATTAATTACTGATTATATATCACTACCATTTACATAATCACATTATCGATACTGAATGTGCGAGTTTATCTTGAAACCAAAATTACGTCCATGTGCGTCAATTCATCACCTTTGTCAGTCGTTGTGACAGCATGGAATACAAAGGAACGAAACGATCACCGCGATTTACCGAAGCAGAGCTTCATGCTTTGGTAGATAGCTGCATTGCAAGGTGGAAGATTCTTTGCTCAAACATCAACACTGATAGTGTGAATCATGAGAAGCAGAAGGCCTGGTTGGATATAGAGAAGGAAGTAGCATGTGTGAGCACGAGGACATCAAGACGTTGGCAAGATCTGAGGCGAAAGATACAGGTGGAAAGATCGAGAGTGAAGCCGAAGGCTCAGGAGATCAATCGCTTGCGGGCCATCACAGGAAATCAAGCCTCAATCCCCGAATTGACAGATTTTCAGACCAATGTGGCTTCGCTGTTGACCCCGGAAGAGCTGAATGGGATTGAGGGATATGAACCGCCAGGTGCGATCCGACCAGATGGAGGTTCAGTGCCAGCAGCTATAGTGCCTGCAGTTTTGACACCACCAGCATCTGCACCAGCATCAACATCCGCAGCATCTGCACCAGCAGTCCCAGTGGCTCCACTGGATGTACATGTAGATGTGTTGGAGCTTGCTGCGGAAGTCGATTCCGACTCCGATGGCACTTTCTTGCCCCTTACATCGCCCATAACAAGAATACCTTCCGGTCACTCTGCTACGACAATTTCGTCGGGGATCAAGCGAAAATCCAGTTCATCGCTGCAGGCCGAAAATCTTCAACTTCAAAATGAAAATTTGAAGTTGCAACGCGAAGTGTTAGAACTTCAGAAGAAGTACTATGATATGAAAGTCAAGAAACTGTTGAAGAAAGACTGATGCGTTGATTTTTCCTTTTGTTTTTTATAATATGTGTTTACTGTAAATATAAATGAGCTATATATGATGATTGTGTTCATTCTTATGCTTCCAGTAATAGGTTTCTGCATTTCTACAAGTAGGCCTATATAGCTACATGGATGCATGTACGTTACCACACTGGTTTCAGTGCTTCACATTATGAATCGGCAATCGACTTGTTGCTTATACCGAATAACTACCGGTATAATTAATCAACAATACATTTACCATTTTCTATACATACCGGTACTTAATTGATTATATAGATCATTAATTATAAGTTTGAAGTTTCTATTATACAATGTAGCATGGGAATGTAACCCTTTTGCAATTACATATAAGAAATCCAAAAGTTCACTCTCATTATTTTAGTACATGTATTTGAAAAAAAACAATGGAAACAATTACTAACATTAAAAAAGTGAGATGACATGGTTCCGCACTGCAGTGACATGTGCATCTTCGGATGGTTGTTCGGATTACTCATCTACATGTACATTAACAGTTGGTAGAGGATCAGTAAGTGGGACTCGCATTTCAATCGCCAAATTGTGCAAAAGAGAGACAGCATTTATGATGTTTGTACTTCTTGATGGGGTAAAACGGAGAGGGCCACCGCTCTTGTCTATGCAGCGAAATCGGCTTTTCAGGACACCGAACGATCGTTCCACACAATTTCGAGTTCTCCGATGTGCCCGGTTGTAGTTGAGTGTAGAAGTGTCACCAGAGGCGGGATGGGGAACAGGAGTGAGTAAATTATTGGAGAGCCCGTATCCGCTGTCTCCAATGAGGTACCCCCGAGGAATGTGATGGTCCATGAAAGCTACTCTCAGTTGGGATTCCCGATACACCGCAGCATCTTGAGTGGCTCCAGGAAAACTCGCATCGACAAATGTGAAGCGGAGGTCAGGCCTGCACACAAACATAGCATTAATAGCGTGATATCCCTTCCGGCAAACATAGACATGTTCGTTAACTGTAGGACGTTTGATGGGTATGAGGCATCCATCTACACAGCCAATGACGTTTGGGAATCCAGCTATATCATGGAACTCGTTGGATAAAGTTCTGCACTCTCCATGGGTCGTTGGTAATTTGATGAGATCTTTGTATGCTTGTTGGATAGCTTTTGTCACTGATTGAATAACTCGAGAAACAGTGCCAATCCCAACTCCATACTGCTCGCTTAGGTTTCGAAATGAAGACCCATGACCATAGAATTTCATTGCAATAATGACTTGCTCAATTGTGGACAATCTCTTCCCTCGCAACGTTGTATTTTCATAGTTCTGATTTATGAAGGGTTGTAGATCATTGGCAATTTTGGTCATTTCTACGCCATTGAACCGGTAAACAGAGCGTATTGTCTCTTCGGACAGATGGCCTATCTCTAAAGGAGAATATCTTTCTCTGTAGCATCTTGACGAGTGATAATCCAACACAACTTCGGTCATATTCGCCATTGCAAACTTTGTTGAACGATACACAAGGAAAGAGTGATGCTCTAAAGACTGCCTGATGGCTGTCACTAGATCAATGTGTTTGTGATGCCTTTGTGATACGTCTTCTGAACGAATTTAGAGATGCCTCATTGAGGCATCATTAAGAGAGCGATCTCTGGAACGAAATTCGTTAGTGATGCCTCATTGAGGGCGTCATTAACTAATGAGCGATCTCTGGAACGACCGGCGAATACTAAGATAAAGATACTCAACACATTGTCTTGTCATTTTTAGAATGATGCTGTCAGAGATGTATTAGATTCTCTTGATAATACATGTATCCTTTTTAGATGACGCGTCATATTCACTGAATGACACGTTTTTGTGCTCTGTTTAAGGAATTTCAAATTCATCATCAAAATTTGCCATTTCTGAGAAAAAATGCTTTCATAAAACTCATCGCTATCTTACTCAAAATTCACATTATACCATAGCACTACAGCGCCTCTCAAATCACTGCTTTGAAAAGAAAGCACATCTTAGAGAACGATAACCTCCGAAGAAATCCAAAATCACCAGCGTCCTCTTCGTTTGATTGATATGGCAGATTTAGCACTGATGACCCAAAATGACATTGCCAAGGTTCTTGTTATACATATTGCATGTGACGAAGAAAATTAAATTGATAAAATCTCCGAAGAAGTGAATGTTGTTGAATTACCTCTTGTTGTCCAATCAAGCACACTTCCAATGCAGCCCTATCGTCTTCAACATAGACCCAACACGTTACATGCTAGCATTCATCAGCTAGTGACAATTTCCTCATTTCAACAACTGGTTAGGAGCAAAGAAACATTTATGTCGGGAATGTACACTCTTTGCAACGTTGACTTGTATTTTGAATACTTTTCGACTTTTCATCAGCAATATATTCTAATGATCGGTATTCCTCTATATTTTCAGTCGTGTGTCAATTTTGGCGTGTACGTACTTGGGTCGACTACAGTCGACAAATTTAGATTTTGAATACATTCAGTAATATCGTATAAATCGGATTTCTATACTCTTCAAAGATGGTGAAGGCCATTTGATAAAGAAAAATTACGAAGATCAATGAATAAGAAATCTCGGAAATAACGGATAAGTAGTCCAGGAAAAACAGTTACTGATTTATTTTGCCTCGGCTCTTTTCATAGAACGATTATTGATCTCACTAATTTCTATCGATTTGGCAAGTAAATATGTTCGACGCAGGTCTATGCACACATGCACAGGTGTGTAGCATCTAAATGGAATGTCTATTTGACTTATTCAAATTGTTCTGCTTCCAGATGATTCTGTCAACTATATGCCGTCGCATAAATAGATAGGGAGATGCTACTCTGACGTTGAAGCATCGTCTATTAAAAAAAATCACAAATGATGAAGCTATGCAAATTAGTAGCGACTCAATATGTCAAAAGCAATTCATGGCTCCTCACATCGAAGTCGTGTACTCAATGACGTTGCCTGTAATTCGTACGTATAAGTATAAACTAGTAATTACTGTATAGGGAATGTTTTTTGCATACAATTCTTGTTGAACTTTGTTCAACTTTTAACATTTCATCATTGTTTCTTCTGAGTTGAAACGTAGGAAATGTCAAGCGAGTTAATTGCTTACAATATGACATAACATTATATATTTACAGAGTAGCATAAGATACTTATTGACTAGATATTTCTTAGTCATATATAACCTGATGACACTATATTCCCTTGCAGAGGATGATCAACCTTCTGTACGCCCACGATCTTCTCGGAGCTCATTATGTAAGTTGGAAAATGTTGTTTTCTCAACCTAGTACCCTTTATTTGTATCTACACCTAGCTACGTCCCTTGATGCAATGATTAAGTAATCACTGACCTCTTCTGATGCGAATATTGATGCATCTATGTAGTGTGACACCTCTCTCACAATCTTCATGACAATGCTAGCGATAAAAACACGGACATAAAGTGTGTAAAACTGCATTACAAGATAGACAAGTGGATGTTAATAAAAGTTGATCTTTATTGGTACTTTGCTAAGCACAACGGACAATGTCAACGCCTAGGCTATAACTAATGAAAATCAAAAGATCAGAACCAGCTTTTGGTCTATAAAAGTTAATAACACCTTCACTCTACTGATCGTGCTCTCCTAACCTATGAATTAACAGAAGACAAGGAAGGTCAAACATTGCATTTGATGACGGCACATGATGACATTTCAGTGTGTTCAAGCCCGCTAAGCTCATATTTAATTAGAAAATTTCTGTTTTTAGGTCAGTTGGCCGAAAAATTTCGAACGCGATTAGCCATACAAGATAATAAAATCATAATTTCACATCGCATGTATTTAATTGTGTAGAGAGGAGTGGCATTTTGCAATCGTACCATATCAATCAGGCGGAAAATCAAAGAGAGACTCCACACGGTTTTGGTCGATAGCATATTAAATTAAAATAACAAAAAACATCCACAAAATAAAGACTTTTGATGGTAGACTTTTATGTCTGTAATAAGGTGTCAGCATTAATTCCGTGTACAAATGCTGTCACTATGAATCTATTCAGTGTTCAACAATTCGATCCAAGACTGAAACACATAAAGTAGCAGCATATCACCAGAAGAAACAGCGTAAAGTAAGTCGAATATGCAATTTCAAAAAATTAATTGAATGCTGCCGTCGATTTATTACAATGTGTGTTATCATGAGCCTAATTTTTCTTTTCAAATGCTTTGATTGCCATCAATTGTAATTGTGAAAAATTTATGAGTTAGGCCAATTGAATTCTTATCAACTTAGTACAACTGCTGTTCGAGCTGCTTCACTTGGACAGGCTGGTGAATGTAGGGAACAGAGACTCCAAGACCAAGTAACAGCTTATCAGTAGGTTCAGCAGGATTCTTCTGTCAGGCGGACACAGACGGAGAATCTAAGATGTTCGTGCTTTTCCCAACAGATTTTCACTTTCAGAGTATTGCGGAAGAATTCATTCGTCAACGAGAAACACATTCCTATCATGTTTTTAGATGAAGTGTATCCTACTGCGCGATGACATTTATGTGCAATAACATTGAATGGACAATGACTGTTATAATACAAAAAACTATATGAATATTGCATTTTTTCGTCAGTAACAAGTTTCCCCTCTCAAGGCCAACTAACCATACAAAAGTGATGCTAGTCAAAATGATAATACTCATCATAAATACTTGTTGCGAGGATTTTACGACACTCAACATAAAAAATCCTCAGTTATATGTTTCTTGTCCCCAGAAATGTTCGAGCTTCATCAGACTGCATCTATTTGATACACACTGCATAAAATTATAACTATTATTGGTTATTTTTGAGCAGCAAATATCTACTTAGCAGGTGACAAATTACCTTTTGCAAAAGCATCGGCTCCTGCTGGTCCTCGTGCTTCATCTTTTATTGCAGAAATTGTGGGCCTAAATGCCGGATTGACTGCTTCAAAAAACTGGAACAGTCGACCCTTCATTAGCATTCGAGAATGAACCATTTCACATCAAGAAACGTAACTCCAGTTCAAAGTGTGGCAGTTGTTTTTTGAGGTGGCAGACTCATTGCTGTATCGACAGAAATGAAAAAGTCGATAAAGATGCGGATAGAGTGACTGAGGATGTGGACCATGAAATGGCGATGGTGTCCGGCAGCTCGGTATTTGCGAAGATCAAGCAAAAATTATATCAGAAATGTACCAAAAGCCTTAGGAAAGACGCAGTGAGTGATATTCAGGATAAAATGCCACCAATGAGAAAATTTCCGAATTAAGAAGGCGTGGGAAAGAAGGGACCAGTGTCTTCTCGCTCAGCTCAGCTGCGGAGAGTTCCGTTGATGGGTCGGAAATTACCGCCAGAGGATCAGCAACGTGACCAACATTCTTGTTGTCGTTTCAAACAAACTCGGGAATCCATCGATCATCTGATGGAAAACTGCAAGTATTCGGGGGAAATGGAGCATTGCGAATCGAAAAGACATCAAAAATAGCCCTCTTCATACCAAAAAAAACTTCGTATGGGAGGCTTTAAGCCTTGTCTCTTGACTTGATCATTTATGTGTACCTCGTACCCTTTCATGTCTCCGCAGATGCTGGAAACAAAGAAAAATCAAGACTTCTGTTTGATGTTTGTGTCATGTCATTTTTTTAAGAGATAAGCTGAAAGGAAATCATAATAATAATAACTGTTTATGATGAAAATTGCAAGGTACGTCACAGAAGATATGGGACGATTGTACAGAAACGGTGTTGATAGTGAGTCGTTAGTGAAAAACTTCTAGAGATTTGTTAGTCTGACAGTGTGCGTTCGCCCATGGTTGTCACTCAATGCAGGCAGAAATACAGTTACAGTTGAGAATTGATAATGAAGTTAATTATGCTGAATTCAAAGTCACACAATGAGATGCACAATTTGAAATCGATCAGATTAAGGTCGTACCAAAGACTCGTTGTTAAGTTTTGTACAATAGGGCACAAATGAATTCGCACGTCTGTGTGAATAAATGACACATTGTTCTAGATGCTGTGAACGAGGTAGAATCTGAGGATAAAACTGACACCGATTCTAAGCATATGATGGTTTTTCAAATGTCTTCAAAGCTCTTTCTTCTCATCATCTAAATTTCAATTTATGAAGCTGATTGCATTTGCACTGATGACTGCAAATAATCTTATGAGTTCTTCTATTTATTCTTTCGAGTTTCACGCGTTTTTTCATTTAAACTGCATAAACCTTCGACTTGTATTCAGGAATACTGTGCACGATAGAATAATACACCTGAATAAGTTCTTCATTTGTTGTGATGTCTGTTGATAAAAGACTACTGCCAGCCATTATGCAGATTTGATTGATGTGATGGTCTCATTTCATTGTTTTGTGAACAGTTATTCCAAGAAATTTGAATGTTTCACACAAAGTTGAATGAATGGTTTGTACGGGAAATGGATCTGACCAATAATCATCTCTTGAGTTTTTCCACATTGAGAGCCAAACCATTGAAAGAGCAGCAGTGTTTCAAACTTTCAAGTTCTACCTGAAATTAATCAAAATAATTGAATCGTGCATTTATTTTTCATTGAATTTGACAAGAATGAATTGTTACTGAATTCTAATTGGTATCAATCTGATCAATACATGATAATGATGATGAAGGAAATTGAATTTTAGTTAATGAATCCACAGGATTTGAACTCTAGAACCGGTGTCAGGGTAACCATACTACATTGAGTGTTGCGTAACACATAAAAGACAAGGAAATCTCTGCTTTGAAATCCTTAATGAGTGAAAGGAAACTTCATAATAAGTGAATTCTATTAATTTGAAAGTTGAACTCTGAAACACTTCCATTAGTAAGTCTGCGGAGGGATAATGAATAAAATTGATGTTTATGGAATACACAGACTGCAGCTTACAAAGGACGCGAAAGTTAGTAGATTGATAATAATGATGAAAGATTAATCTTTCAAAATGCCTCTAATTGATAGATAGAAATAAGCGAACTGAAGTTGACATTTATCGTCTGAATTTGATTCCTACAGTGTTGCTCCATTCCTGCCATTAGGTATCTCAAGCAAATAACTTGTAGGATCTGAAGAATCATTTCATCGTAGTCTAGTTTTCAGGTCATATCAAAAACAAAAGAATGCTCGGATATCAGGACAAGTTTATTAAGATGCTCCGGTATCAGGACAGGTTTATTAAGATGCTCCGGTATCAGGACAGGTTTATTAAGATGCTCCGGTATCAGGATCGGTATCGGGTCAGGTTTATTGAGATGCTCCGGGATCGGGTCAGGTTTATTGAGATGCTCCAGGATCGGGTCAGATATCTGGAAATGCTCCGGTATTGGGTCAGGCTTATTGAGATGCTCCGGTATCAGGATCTGGTTAGGTTTATTGAGATGCTCCGGTATCAGGATCTGGTTAGGTTTATTGAGATGCTCCGGTATCAGGATCGGGTCAGGTTTATTGAGATGCTCCGGTATCAGGATCGGGTTAGGTTTATTGAGATGCTCCGGTATCAGGATCTGGTTAGGTTTATTGAGATGCTCCGGTATCAGGATCGGGTCAGGTTTATTGAGATGCTCCGGTATCAGGATCGGGTTAGGTTTATTGAGATGCTCCGGTATCAGGATCGGGTTAGGTTTATTGAGATGCCCCGGTATCAGGATCGGGTTAGGTTTATTGAGATGCTCCGGTATCAGGATCGGGTTAGGTTTATTGAGATGCTCTGGTATCAGGATCGGGTTAGGTTTATTGAGATGCTCCGGTATCAGGATCGGGTTAGGTTTATTGAGATGCTCCGGTATCAGGATCGGGTTAGGTTTATTGAGATGCTCCGGTATCAGGATCGGGTTAGGTCTATTGAGATGCTCCGGTATCAGGATCGGGTTAGGTTTATTGAGATGCTCCGGTGTCAGGATCTGGTTAGGTTTATTGAGATGCTCCGGTATCAGGATCGGGTCAGGTTTATTGAGATGCTCCGGTATTGGGTCAGGCTTATTGAGATGCTCCGGTGTCAGGATCTGGTTAGGTTTATTGAGATGCTCCGGTGTCAGGATCTGGTTAGGTTTATTGAGATGCTCCGGTATCAGGATCGGGTCAGGTTTATTAAAATGATCCGTTATTGGGTTCCTCCAGGCATGCGAAAGATTTAGGCTATGACGAGGAGTTGGACGAATAATACACATGTTTGCATATAATTGCAAATTTTAATGCTCGTACATCCCTATTAGAATAGGATATCCCACTAACTTTGAAACTCTTTTTCTCTTTGTGTCTTTTTGTGCTTAGTTTGTGAATGAAGAAACCATGTACATGTATTCCCGTCAAAAAGATCAGACGTAGATTTTAATATATTTAAGCACTACTGAAGCATCGAAGTTTATTTTAGAACTCAATTGAATTGGAAGAACGCTACTCATTCAGAATTCTAATGGCTCCGACCTCGGATCAGGAGTATTATCTTTCAACAGGTACCGACTGTTTCAGTTTCCAGTTTATAGTTTCTTGTTCTTGTCCAGTTTGAGATCGCTGGCTCTTAAATAGGTTGAGTATCTAAACCTATTCAATTTTTTGTTGATCAAAAATCCGAAAATTCATTCGGTTAGAATCAACATATCGCGCTTAAAAAGCATTTTGGGCGCATCAGAGGATACCAAGGAACTTGAGATATTTATGATTCTCATAAATCCTCTGATGATACCTGAGTAGGTGAAAATGATCAAGAATGAATTCTTCATTGCAGAGAACACGTTTGTTGCACGCCAGTGGTGATATTCGCTGCGGGAATTTCCGAATTGCGAGAGAAGCAGATTTCCTGTGGGAAAATAAGGAAGAAATTAGGGGGCTGCGGGATTTTTTCAATGAATTTATCACTCTCTTGGCCTCTTCCTAAATTAAAAGAAGTGTTTCTGACAAACAAAGTCATTCAAGAAATCAAATCAACGGAATGTCTCGGTATGTTCCCAAATAGGCTCTCAGAATGAGAGACAAAAGGCGTTCTGTTCACTACTTCGTCTATCCGTTTAATCTCTCAAAATTTCTATGGCCTTCAATGCTGTCTGGTGCCCATTGTTTGCGCGCTTCTGCTCCGAAGGAAAACGAAGCAGTTAAAGATGAGGGCAGTGACTCGCCTACGAGTAGGCCTTTTTACGTAAACTTGACCTAATTTTGTTGCCTAAGAGCGCTGAGGTGACCTGGATCGAACACTTGGTTGGCACACTCGAGCTCCGTTGGCTCCGTTCAGATCCCTTTAGTCTAGACCGGCCACTCGCTGGGACTGTCAAGGCTCTTCTCTACTTCTTGACTTTGTGCCACTCATTCCCTCTGGTCAAGCACCTCACCTTCTCATGCCTCCGCTCTAGACAGACACCGCCGACGTTTGTTTTCAGCGCATCTCGTCGTACCTTATCGATTGTGTGATAATAAATCAAAATTGCGCACCTCTATAGCCAAAGAAAATATGTTTTATCTCAATTGTTCAAACAGAATCTTATGTAGCCTTGTGGTCTAATCTACCCAAATTTGTCATTGATGTGCCAAGAATCACGAACAACATCCTCTTCATCACTTTATTCCAGAGTGCTTACCCAGCGGCCGTATAAGATTGCCGAAGTGTTATACAGCACGTAGACAAAACTCGCTTGTGCCACACATGTGTAAAGTTTCTAACTTGTATCGACAATGACAATATTCTTTCTTTTTGAGTAAATGTGAATTTGTGACTTTTTGTGCTGCTGACTGTACGTGCAAATGATTGACTTGTGACTTTTGATTTCTATTTGGATGACAATATACACTTCTATTTCATTATTATTATTACATGAAAATTACAGACGTAGGCCAAGCATCAAACAACAAAATACATAGAGTGTTGCGTTTGTTTTGGACGTCAGTACCTGTAGTACTGTACATGCTTTTCATCTTTTTGTCATTTATCATAAGCTGCAAGTGTCAGCTTTTTTTCAATCTGACTGCAAGTCTTTGGCAGCCGGGAAATTGGTTGTTTTGACCTCCTGCGTATTTGTAGGTACTCCTTTGATTTTTGAAGCAATATGCACTTCGATCAGGCCAATAGATGACTTCGATTTCTCTTTTATAATTTCATGTATTGATAGCATGGCAGTTAGGTGCTACAGCCAGTTTGATAGACATGTTTGACGAATGGAAGTTTTGATCTACACGTACGATGCTACAAGATTGTCATTTACAAATTGACATAGGACTACCGGGTACACTGTAAAAGACTCGTAAAGAGCAGAAGGCCTTCAAGTAACAGCGTTATAGGGACTCACGGATACCTAAATACCGTATTTAGGCATCCGTGTAGGGACTATAAGGGGAAATATTTTGGAATGCTAATATCTTCATAAAAAGCGTAAAAATAGCTAATTTTCAATAGCTAAGGGATTTTTTTCGGCCTGCGAGAGAAATTTGATTTTGAGCGACATCACCACTGTTGTACGCTCCTTGTCTTGTATAACGCCAGCGAAAAATATGTTGAAGCTATGTATGAAACCGTAGAATCAGTCTAGGTCTGTGCATAGTTTCAATTTTTTTTACTGGCATAATACAAGGAGCGTGCAATGAGCGTATTTTCTGCACAGACGAATCAACTCTTGCTAGCCGCCATCCTGAATGGGAATGAACTCTGTCCAAATGTTAGAATGGGTTTAATACATTTATTGCTTGATGGTCAGTGTCATGCATAAAGCATAAATCTTATGTAACTTACATTTCATCTCTAATCAATTAATGTAATAGATACCATTTCTAAGAAACTGATTGGAATCGATGTAAACTTAAAGCTTTTAAAAATCATTTTTTCCTGTTCTAAGTGGCTGAATCAATTTTTGCGATTGTTTGGTTTACAGACACTTAAGCAATGACAGCAAATTTGTTTCATTTTTTCGAGTACATGGTTGTGTACAAGATTTTCAATATGTCGCTCGATGTAGGGAGATAGAGAGTCATGAGACTGAACAATCTTGCGCCTTCCTTATCTAAAGATACGCAATAGACGTCGCTGTTATACGCAATATTTTATAAAGAATTCTTCTAACAGAAAACACTAATTTCAAAGAAATTTGACACGGCTTTTCGCCAGAGATCATTTTCCTCGCAGAGAAAGTTAATGAAATCATTTGCCTGATATTGAAGATCTAAGCTTTACCATAACGGAAAATCAGAAGTGAATGATTCTATTATGAACTTTCTGTCGTGCATCAAATATCAATATCGAATATACTCATATAGAACTAGAACATTCATGTAGGCCTGCATGCCAAGGAAATCAAAAATGATGCTTTATTTACTTACCGTGGCGTCTAGTTCATTTTTTTCATGATGATGTGAACCCCTTTGAATGCATTTTCATCTCATTCCACCCTTGTAATAGTTGAAAGATGATCACCAATGTTTTGCAACCCAGCGGGTCCATCGGAAGTTTGACCTGGTCATCAAACCAACATAACTTTCAACTGCATATGGAAAAACTTGGGGAAAAATAGTGGAAAGTAAACGAAAATGGTAATGACTGAGAGTCGCTGTTGTTGCGGCAATGCCTCATATGTGATTTCAAGGTCATTGGTTAATTACAAACTTTTCAGGAGAAGCAAAAAACTGTCTGTAGCTTGCAATTCTTGTTGGAAATGGAAAACATCTTATTAACATCCTTCTACTATGGACAAGATATATTCAAATACAAATTGAATCCAAGAAGGGGTCTGCAGTTGAGTGTAATTCATTTTATGAATGCACATGTGCGATATTACTTGCTAACATTCCATGTTCAAACTGTTAAGTGACTTTTCCTTAAGATTTGGGTTGCAATAGATGCTGAAATTTTGACACAGGATCCGGGTAAGCATTAAGATAACTTTTACCAAAAAAACGAAAATTGCTAAAAATGCACATAATGCGATTTTGCCGCGACAACGACGGATGTTATAAAGATCGACATGCGTCCTAGATGATTATGCACTTGTATATGGGTATTCGTAATGTCTGCTGTATACGGCCGGAGGCACGCAGAATAAGCCATCAGTCATAAGTCAATTTGACAATATGTTTCCACATGACAAGTAATGAAGTAGGTAGAAAAAGAAAACATATGACATTCTTCTAATTTTTGTAAGAGCATAAAACATTGCAAAGCTTCAGCATGAATAATGATGCGTTACAGCGTTCTATTGAAGATAATCGCCTAAGGATTCTAATCCGGATGACGGCTGATGACTTATGGTTTACTCAGTATGCCATCTCTCATTGAGTCTCATTTGTTTGTATGCATATTTTGTACAATTCTATTTCACGTTTTAGCTTAAGGAACTAATATTAATTCTCTTACACATTTGGTAGATTTTAGATAGCGTAATCCCGCTGTGCTATTAGCTAGATCTGGTATTTTGATTGGAAACAGACCTGTCCTCTTATCATCTGAATGGGCAGACTGTTAAATAGGATCTTTTCAATATATAAGTGATAAACATAATTTTGAACAGAACGACTTACTCGCCAATTCATTACACATGAGGAGAGGAGAAGCGTTGTTTGTCCTTCTAGTAAGTATTTTTAAAATTTTTAGACATTTTAGGATATAAAAAATTTCTTTTAAATCATACTTTGTACCTATTGAAAAGTAACTAGTCATTAGCTTGTTTTTTTTAACTTTGACGCACTTTGCTAAGCTGAATTGAAACTTAAGTGTTGGAATTTTGTTTACGGCTTATGGCTCATTGCTTGTGCCTCCCCTCACGAAAATTCCTCATGATTTTAATGAAATTTTAGTCATATATTTCTCATGAAATTTCATGCGGATTTGGAACGCTCTCGCATGAAATATTAATGAATGAACACTTGCTGATTTTATACTTCTGGAAATGTTTTGCTGGCATGTAAATTATTGAGGCTTTCTTAGCCTAGCCGCGTTGCAATTCATCTTTCCCATAATATATTTCCTACATTATTTCAGTTTTCTAAATCTATATGTCTATTTTCAACATCTTGCATGGTAATGGTAATTGTAAAGTCAAATTATATATGCATCATTCCGAAAATGCTGTTGCATAACGCCATCATTTATTCTATATTTTTGCTTTTCATCCTTTATAGACTAAACTTGGAAATCTTTATCGATTGAATAAGTTTTCTTGTGGCTCTTTCCTTTTGAGGCTAGCATGCATACTATACTACTTATAAACTTATTTTCACAAAAACCTCATGATAGTTCTCATCACCACTCATTATGTTCTCATCAAAGCATCATGAGTACATCATGAGTTGAATATTTTCTTATGAGAATATAATGAGACTCATCATAATCTCATGAGCTGTCATAAAAATCTCATGAATCCGCATTAGATTTCATGAGTTCTCATGAAAAATTTTCGTGAGGGTCCGGCCTATCTCTTACAGATATGAAACTCTCTTCTTATAGAGGAAAGAGATTTTCTTGTATCAGGTATGAGATCGAAGGGTACTTTCTCAGCAACAGCGAATAGTTTGCGACACATTCATTGATAATAGAACAAGGAGCTGTCGAGATCACATGGAGAAGACAGACATCTGCTTTCACTTTTTGTCTTTGAGACGCAACTGTTTATGTCTATCACAAATTTAAATCTTTTCCTTAGGGTATAAATGCAAGTAAGAACTTGAATTCTAAGAACTATGAGGGAACTGATTCTTTAATTCGACTTTTTTTCGCAATAACAAGTAATGATGATTAGAAGACGTTAGATTGTGCACTATCTACTAATGCTGAAAACACTGACTTTGCCCGATCTTTCACGTTCTCTCAGAAGAAAATATTATGATAAACTAAGAAGATTCCTCTTACAATTTCTTATCCGCTTTGAGCAAAAGATTCCTCTGAAATATTCGTCATATTCACTCCACCATTATATTTTTCTATTCTTCCATTGAACTCATTTTTTGCTCATTATATTATCGCAAGAAGCAGTTGCTAAAGTGTGTGCATTCAACGGACGCCGTGCAATCACCTTACTATGATTCTGAAAAATTCAATACGTTTTAAGCTTGATAGCGAGATTCACAGGAACTTGTAGAAGGTTTGTTGTAGTTTCGAGTGTCAATGTTGCACAGAGATGTAGAATGTTTAATGTTTCAGTTGTGAAGTCTTCTAGATAAAGGTTCAGATCCTCCCGTGGTTTTGGTTAGTTTTGAGCCCCTTCCTCTGGATATCAAGTCTCCGACGTAAGTCAGTACGATCAAGAAAGGAGTTGGATGTCGCGTACTCATGGTTCTTATCGTTTTCTCCCAAACATTGCTCCTCTGCTACGTTCTGACACCTCAATTGGGACTTCACAGATTAAGGCATATTGCTAGTTACATGTATCTATGGATGGTAATTCGTTCGTTTAGGGCTTGTGCCCCAACAAAGGATGATTCCGACTTCCGTCGAAGTGATGGAGCGATAGGAGGTCGAAGTGCTGCGGCTTGACGCATAGATGAGAACTACCCCAATTTCCAGGCCCCACATTGCATCACCTCTAAAAGCACTGTGTCAGTCTCTGCCTCTTGTGATGGCACTCAGCTACTCAGGCTTGCCGTGGGATGAGATTTCTTCCTCCCAATTCCAAAGGATTTTTCAAAATTCACGATTTTTCCCACAGGCTAATTATGTCTTTGATAAGTTCAGTGACTAAAACCCTTAGCAACTGGGTTAGGGTACAAATACCACTGCAAGTCCAGCGCGCACATGCATGACAGGCCTGCATCGTCTTGTTAATGCCTCCATGGAACTTGCAGCCTTCAGGTAGCATATTTGTTATTAGATAAGTAAATCAAAGGGCTCTGCAAATACCAGCAGGTCTACAATTCATGATATCAGACTACTATAGATGCAGTTTACTTGCATTTCGCAAACCAAAGATCCTTCCTTATTAGAAGTCATGCCCTTTTATGGGGGCTTCCTTATTAGAAGTCATGCCCTTTTATGGGGGCCTGTTCTCAACTAGTAAGGCCTAAAATAGCTAAAAACACTATCGATGCATAAAGCCAGCCTAATATAAACATGATAGGGTCACTACACATGGGTCCCTACATGAGATATTGATATTCCTACTAACCGATGCGAGTGGATGCCTGCTTGTAGCAATTGTAGCGCTATTAAGTGAATCGTCAACAGTATTTAGTCAATACAGGCGTATTGGTGCATGCGTAGTTCAAGAGCATGTTCCAGCTTATTGCTCATACGATGCCAATGCCTAGTCAACCTGCATGGAAACTGGCCAACACACTAGGCCGAAGTACATTGATCCGTATAGTTTCGAATAACGTGTTTGAATCCATTGCTATTTATCAGAGGAGTCCTGTCAAAACAGATCTATGTTTTTCTACGCAGTTTATTGCGAGTACAGTACTTTCGGACACCACCGGAGTCCATCGTCAGGCGAATGAATTACCAAGCGTTGGAAATTCGTCGGGCAGTTTGGCGGATGTGGACTGATCAACTGAAGAGTCGGACAGTCACACAACAAGCAAAGAAATGCTGCTCTCCGCTGAAAGGGAATGACCCGCTATTGCGCTGGTAGCACTGTCTTGGACATGCTTATTATAAAGAGAATTGATCGAGTCTTGCTTTCGTCAGACATGAATCGGTAAGACAAAATTCTCCGTAAATCAGACTCGATAGATGAGTTCAATGTCACTTTATCCTAGTCTAAACGCTGGCTGCAAGTCCTCTGACCCTTGCCTTTAATTAAAAATTACACAAATTCTTCTAGATCTTCTGTTTCATGAAGGAACTGTTGAGAGAACATAATGGATAAATCCCGGGATAAAACAACCGGGCGGGATTCCGGGATTTGTTATCAAGTACTTCCAAGCAGTGATACATCAAATGACAGGTTCACTACATATGACACGCTAACTGAAGATGCCAAATATGTAAGCTACAAGATTAGCCTAGCCATAGATATCTGCACATTAATATAGTGTGCCATAGAACAAGCTTGTTTACCATGCGATGACCGCAATTTTTGTCACTCTTTGTACCTAGATGTGTATTTAGCCTATATATTGGAATAAGTTTAACCTGGCTTTAGTGAGCTCTCTTATAAGTTGCTTGCTTTCATTGATATTAAACGAGTATTTGTTATATGGCACATGTTTACGCAGTCGAGAGTCAGAAGGGTGTTAAGCGTGTAAGCGCATCGATAACGTCTGAATTTTTCAAGTGACCATTCCATCATTTGGATGCATGAAAAGTTTAACATTTTCTTACAAAGTTTGGGAAAGATCCATGTATCAGGTTTTTACCAGCTGTCGCAAAAGTCACATATTCGGCTTTTCATTTCGTTTGAAATCACATGCCGATATTAGGTTTATGAGCGTACAACGCTTAACATACTCACTGACATAGTTAGTGCCTGCAAGTAAAAGAAAAACTTCTTCATAAGTCGTTTATATTTAGGCCTAGGCCTACCTGGTGTCAAAAACTCATCTGGAAAGTGCTAACGCTGCTTTTTTATTGCTGGCACACGCATATAGCCTGAGTCTACTACAAATAGGCTCGCTTGTATTACGTTTGCTGATTCCGTGATCTTGAAAACCTAGTGTACAGCCAAAGAAGCAACTCTGTCATCTAAGTTATGAGTTTAATTGATCGGACTGTGCTGTCAATGTGGTTTCCTAGTGGAATGTTTTGTACAAATATATGCAGAATAACGGTAGTATAAACAAAAGTGGGTTGTCTTTATTTTCTATCAGGATCTGCTCATGCTTACGTGCTGCTTCACGGAAGCTGGATATCAGAGGACAGGACGTTCTCTTTCAATCTCCTAACAGCCATGATTGCATTCTGACAGCTGCCACTTCGGAAAGCTGAAATGGCGGTTCAATTAACAAAGTTTCTCCTCATCTCACGCTGAAGAACATGCCATCACAAGTACTTTTAACAACATTACAAAACATGAATCTCATTATCAAATGGATGAGCTCTGTGTAGATGTCGAGAATGTATGTTTATCCGTACTGTTTTAAGTTCCGCGGCCTGTAGAGCGGAAATTATGAATTAATGTAAAAATACCCACTTTGCTGACTTATAAAAAATAAAATTTTAATTGTTTATTGTGAAGACGAATATGTGTTTTAGGAACTCCGTGAAACTGTCTAGAGCATCTATCACAGTTGATTATTTGCGAATAAAGTGCACACTCTGAAAAATTAAGCAAGTATGAGTTCGTACTACTAAAGGTCAGCTCTTGCAACACTTTTCCATACGTCAAGATTCTGCCGGACAGTTCCCTTAGCTACTTATTTTGAAGCATCTTTTATCTTAAGCATTTGTTGAATAGCTATTAAAACAGCTTTTCGCAACAATATTCGGAAAATCAACATAATATACTAAAGTTGATAAATATATTTATACGAATGAAAGATTTTCACTTCGCCCATCGCAGAGATAGCAAAACGGTGCGCAGACTGCACCTTTTATAGTTTTATTGTGCTGTTTTGTTCGTAATTCCCTCCGTTCAGCCAGAAAATTAGATTCAATACATCACTGCTGCACTATAGTCGAAAAAGTCATGAAATAGTACCATAGATTAACGATTAAAAAAATCGAATTCGCTTTCATATCATCATCTTAACTAATTCGGGTGACTCATCCATACAGTGCGCACGCAAAAAATCCACTTTTTCGAATTCTCCCTTCGCCTGCACGCAAATCCCCCTTACACTTTAGATTTACTACAAGTCTTCATGAATTTCATAAAAGTCTGCACATCGGCAAATATTTAAAGTGGTGCTAGTATTACAGATCTGAGGTATATTCAACGCTTGCATTATAATCATATGTACCAGCACTACAATGGTGGGGACCTGCATGTTTTCCTTAGATGGACCTTCTCTCAAACCATTAACTCTGAAGGTAGATAAGTGATCATGTAATATGTACTTACTTTTAATCTGTCGTCTTTAAACATTGACTCATCTGACGCCAATCTGCCTTGGGTGACGTGACGCGTCCTTTGGTAGCAATAGGAATAGAATTTGGTGGCTGCATCTCTAATTTAGATAGGCCTTCCTCGACTATGGATTACTAAGTGTCAGATCATCCTGGAGCATGCATAACAGAGATAGCTTAAAACAATATGTGCATGATGTACCGTAATATGAGGCAATTCGGACACTGTGCGGTAATTCAGACAACCAGTCTTTCTTTATCTTTAATCGCCAGATGCAAGTCGTTTAATACTTCTATCGGAGTCAAAACACAATCGTCAAGTTGAAATTACATTAATCAACCAGAGGGAACCAATAGTTCGTTCCGGATTTCGTGCGACTTGCTTGTATCCCAGAGATCCAAATGAATCAATGAAGTTTCTTCCAAGCGATTGCAGTCGGAAGACAGATTATGTTTTGATAGATTTGCTGATGACAATCAGATGCTGTTGACTGACTAATCAACGAGGTCGAGGATCAAAAGTTGTGACTGGTAGGAAGATAACAGTCAAAGATGTTCAGACACCGGCAGAAGAGGTGTCATCCGAAAAGGAAAATGATGCACGGCTAGGAAGATGAAGAGGACGCGGCGAGGACAATCAAGTAATATGAGAGACGAAGAAAATTCTGTAAGTTCTTGGTCTTCAAGGAGGAAGAAGTGAAGAACCTGCGCAAACTGTTCAGTGGCATTCATGAAGTCCAGTGGACCCGGCTGGATTTAATGCGACACGTGCTGAGTACGGTTGAACCTTCGGTTTTGGGTCGACCTTGGGTATGTGATAGAAAGCTTGGGTATATACATTACATATATATACCCCTTATATATATATATATATATATATACCTATATATCCTATATACATTACATACATGTACATTGTATGTTAATGTTGCATAATATATACAAATCAAGTTGTAAAAATTAATATTTGATTTGAATCATAGGAGAACTACATGATAAGAGCATAAAGTTCTGATTTTTTATCGAAATTCCAGTCAATTCACACAACATTTCAAATAAGAAATACTTGTGGTTAATAGCTATTTCATTTAGGGCTTTACAATACCGCGCATCGAAAGTTCGTGCATAATGACTATTTGCTGTAAGCTTACATGAACATCCATTTTGTTACACTTGCGCATATTGAATTTTATACATTTCATATATTTTATATCTTCGCGGCTATCTTCGTACCCCTAAACTGTTTGCGATAGCCGATAGTTTTGCAAAAATGACTCATTCCAATTTTGTATTCTAAATATGTTTAGCCGTGCGCTCACTACGCAGCTACAATATTGATTAAGTCTGTAAATATTTTTTCTGAATGATAAAATGAAAGCAATTGCTTTGTTGTGAGCAATGTTTGACTCAATCATAATTAAATCAAAGATCTTCAATTAGTCAATATGTCAGTGTATGTTAAATTAAAGGAAAGCTTTATAACGGAGTAATACGTGTGCTTAGGCTACTAATTACAATTATCGTAATAAAAAATTCTTCCCGAGGCCACACTTCTCATGGGCCCAACAGGAATTTTGTCCTATAGATGAAGAGTCTTTATGTCAGCACAAAATACAAAGAATGCACTTTGCTTACTTGATTTTACTCATTTATTGAAACTTGGGTTTTGGGTTTTGACCCACGTTTTGGCCCAACCTTGTCCTGAGTGGCTCTGTGGAAGGTGTAGTGGTAGAAGCATTGATCCATTTTTTGAGTGTGACAAATGCACTTAGACTTTCTTTAACGTTTATTCAATTTGTTCTGACTATTTCTGTTCGCTCAGAATTGAAACTTGTTGGTTTCCGAATTACCCCATTTTTTCTTTTTCTAAATAGTCCTCGTAGAAATTATCCACACAAATTTCGACAAGGTTTGCAGTCACAAGCTCACTATATATTGTAAACAGCGATCCATTTGCGGTTCATGCAGTATTTAAGAACAGCAGCATCAATATAAATACCTAGCAATATGACAACCTAAAAGGCATCCTAATTACCCCCATTTTGCGGCTCTTAAATTCTCATTTTTACACAAAATCATTCTCACAGATCATGACATCAATTCTACTATTTTGATTAATTTTCACTGTAGGCTATCAATTGTAAACAGCAAGACGTTGCAGTAGAATTTCATTTACCAGATATACTGTAGTTTATTGTATGGAAGATGAAGAAAGTCCGCGTAAATTTTGAATTCATCCTTCACGCATCTGCACGCATTTCACTTCATAATCTCCCCTCAGCTCCGACTGTGCTCACTATATGGATGGCCTCTATCATCCCTTTAATTTGCTTGATAGGAACAAAATGACAGACTAGCTCGATCTGAGATATCAAGAATCTCGTGTTTGCAATCAATAGTCATGGTGTGTGATCATCTGATAATTCTCCCAGCGGTTTCAATCAACTCCGTATTAGGAGAATCTTCGAATTTCACAACGTACTAATCTTGCTTCGAAGCAATGATCGTCATTGATATTATAAAACTGTCTATTTTCAATGAAAACAGAAAACTGATTGTAATCACCGAATCATTTGCATATCAGAAACGTAGAATCCGAACTAATACTTTCGTAAAACTAATCTGATTGTTGACGGTTGTGAGATAAATCCGTCAAAGGAGAAAATATAATCAAATCAAATGATTTCTGTCTCTCTCCTTCATTATAAATTTATCCAAAGGGATTGATTATTATCATTATTTGAGCTCTTGTAAGGATTCTTTTGTGCTAGTATTTCAACAGAGAAACACATCGAGAGAAAGATGATTGAAAATGTCATAAGTCAAATTTCAAGACGCGGTTAAATTGTGCTAATTTGCGCAGTTAAAAAGGATAATTGTCTAGAATTATCACACCCAGAGAAGCACTTAGGGATAGCAAATACAATGGATCATCTTTCGTTTAATTTTGGACGGCAGTCTCTCCTTCTTCTGGAGAGTAGCGACAATTATTGAAATTTGATATTTCAAAGTCTACATTCACATGGCCGATTCTCACGTGTGGACAATTAAAAATGAACATGTGAAAACGGCAAAAATCGATTTTCCGCTTATGTAACAGAGAGTTAATTCGTGGAAGATGCATTTATTGCAAGTTTGGATCGAATCTATGGGGTTACACCCCAAGGTCGGCCACCTTTTTTGTGAGGTGCACATGCATTTCTTACCTGATTTATCTGAAAATTTGGGGACAAGTGACATTGTTGGATTGTTACACTTGTGTGGACTTAAAATGCATTGTATTGCATACTAAGCAATAATTTTGAAATGCATCAAGTTACAGTATACATAGCAAGAGAATTTATTGCAAGCGCTTGTATTTAGGCCTGCTGTTCATGTTACATTTACGTATCATTGCAAATTGGGTATTGATGAACCGAACTATATACGTATGCAACTCTTGCTTAAGCTTTTATCATAAATAAGTATAGCCTAAAAGGGTAAATAAGCGCAACCTGAAGTGGCTTCCAAGTTGCTGGCATTCCAACAGTCCTTGAACCGATCGGATTGAACAACCATGACGGTAAGCGTTCAGACGGTTGGGACTCCACTTTTCCTTTCAAAAATGACAAGCACCTGTTATGTGATTACATATGCACCGATGCTTATGCTGCGTCCACCTTTATCGATTCTGCAATCATTTCGGGAACCACCTGTGCTTTAGCTGAAGGCCATAAACTTTCGAAGGATCGTGAATTTGCTCCTCAATATCTACCTATCACCATCGAGACTTCTGGAGTATATGGCAAATCCACAAAGGCCTTTCTTGAGTCACTTGGTCATTGTGTGAGTGAGGCAACTGGCGACCGAACTGAACATTCTTGGTTGCAGCAGCGAGTCCGTATTGCTGTAGTCAGAGGGAATAGTTTTCATTGCATCGACGGCTGGCGGTGTTGGCTCTCAATGTTTTTGCTTGTATTTAATTTCTTCGTTTAATCTGTTGCACAACAAACTATCTTGGTACTACATTTTCACTAACTATATTTATACATAACAAATGATGTCATCAGTTGTCCAAAGACTTGTCATCAAGTGAGCATTTAATAATAATCCCAGTGGAGTGTGTTAAAACATGAAACGGTTCTATAGTGCATGCGATTGGCCCCGGCTTTTAAATCACAATTCTAACGTTAGTTTCTATGGTTTATGAAACGTAGATAGTGCACAAGCTGATGTAGGAAATGTTCAACATTGGGTATACTTTCCTAGATGCCTCCCCCAAAATTGACCAAAACCCAAGATCAAACCTTGTTCATCGCAGTTCACATTTAGTACGCCTAGTTCACAGTTCACTTTTGTTTCGTCCGAGACCTTCCATTTTCAAAGAAATTCATTGTCCCCTCTTAGGTTTGCTCTAGTGAATTATCTTGTTGATGATGATATTTTGTTATGATTTCGTCACTCAGTTTTCGTTTTTTGATCGTATAAAGAATTACCCCGTCAAGAAATGTAATTTTGGAGCATTTATATTCTTTTCCATGACTGCGGGAAGCCCAAAACGATGATCTTTGCGTATTACTTTATATACGAGGCCTTTCGGACGTCACCGACGACCATCGTCAGGCACAGGAAAATTTATATTCTTTGTAGCAACGTGGGTTCCATTCATGTCCTTGCTTTTGTGGCTTTTAAAAGGGCTGTTAGGATTTAGCACTGACAAGTGTCGGTTGCTAATGATGTGCTACTTACTCTGAAAAGCTTCCCAAGCCCTATGGATACAGTTTTTAACACTTTGTATCGCCTCCGTCACTGCTCAGGATGCGTCCAACGTGTCCCAGGCTAGGACCAGTCGTGCACACTCGATGGAGATCTACCTGGTACCTCCTCTTGTCAGACAACATCACAAGAACCACATACGTATATATCCAATGGGAGCAGGTTGAGTTTTTCAGTAAAATGGCATTTGTCTGTGTTTTCTGTGATTAAGTGAAAAGTACTCCGGCTAGTAGAACCATCTCTAGGTCATGCAGTTCATGCTGTTTAAGAAGCTAAGGACATTTAGATTGATCAAATCGTCATTTAGCCGTTAAACACAGCATCCTGTTTGAGTTTTAGCTGAAAGTTATTAAGTATTTCAATACACTTTCGTACATATCACTGATCGTAGGCGCAAACACACACAAGATAGAAAAATGATTACCATGCCAAAATTTATGACTAATGGGACTTAGCTAGTGCTTTCCGCTTAAAGCTTTTTATGAAGCATGAGTCAGAGGGAGGCAGAAGATTTTCTCTATTGATATAGAGTCTTTTCCATTTCTGATTTAGTCCCTACCACTATGCCGCTCTTAGCGCTTAATCAGAGGCGAGAACAAATATTTCATTCTTCCAGAGTGAGACATCATTGATTAAAAGAGGCATTTTATTCAGACACATAGTAGTATTTTAGTCAGTGAAAGGGTTTTCAAAAACTTCAATCCGCATGCTGTTGGACATGCATGTGCACTTTTTATCGTGTCTAATAAGAACAGGAACCGGATAGAACTCGGCAGACGCGCAGATTCGTGGCAGCTATGGATACAGTATACTGCATTCTCTGAAAGTCCTATTGTCAGCCTCGTTCCCTGCAGAAACAGGTGCTGCCGGTCGGACGAGATGATTCAACCACTTAGCTGTCAGGGCTCTAATATTCATCCATCAAGTGAAAACTATTTCCACATTGAACTCAAATTCTTTTTATATCAAAAGTACTTCTTCAAGTGTATTTTAATACTTCATCTTGGTTGAATGAGGCACATATAAAATAACCATGCATTTTAAGGGAATAATAATTAAGAATCAATAATGTGCTTTAATGATAAATTCATTAAATTTCAGCCGAGAATGCATGTGCATGTTTTTCGACAAGAGCCTTCCACCTGACAGCTGCGTTTTCGGCCGGAACACAATCTTAGGGAAGTCCGCGATCTCCTTTAAAATCCAGATATGATTCGCAGTAGGCTAAGCATTGAAAGGAGATGAAGGCTATTAGGTTTTGGGAGGTCTACAACGATAACCTACAATGACGACACACTTGTATTCGTTTCAGCTACACTGTCAAATATCACTTTATCTCGCAAATTGACAGAATTATTAATACATATAAAACTTCAAGCCGGAGCCGTGGTATTTCCTGTCGACTCTGGCTCCGACCTGCCACCACGGCTCCGGTTAAATTAAGCTTGCTAGGCTACAAAAATAACAAAACAACATTTCTACTGCAGCGACTGACTGTCTTCTGACGATTTCAGTTTGATTAGAAAAATAATCTCACAATGCTAATTACAATTGATGTTGACCATGGGGTCGATTTCTCCACATATCCGGTTGATGGATGTAAAAGGAAGAGCAAACTTCTTCGAATATATTCTCTAATAAAGTCTGTGCGACGTTTCGGGAAACCCCCTTAGTCATGCACTAAGGGGGTTTCCCGAAACGTCGCACAGACTTTATTAGAGAATATGTCCGAAGAAGTTTGCTCTTCCTTTTACATGCTAATTACACTCGGAGAATATGTGCGGACTACATAAGTCACAATAGATTCTGTGATAATTAAACCGCGAAATTTCCTTTTCGGAATTGCCAGTTTCAAATGTTTGCACTTGATACCGGCTCTTTTTCATGCATGCCTAGTTAGACTGCTTCACTTTTTACTTACCCCCTTCGTATATTTAAGACAGTTATTGAAAGCAATCAGAACAATTATTTTCTTTTCAATCATTACATCCTTACTGCTTGCATGAGATCTCAAGAGGCAGCATCTCTAGAGGTTTTGAAGGTGTTTATAACGTATCTGAATATGTGTAGTAATCACACATTTTCCTTACAGGAATGTAACTTTAGAAAAAATAACTTTCCTTGAAAAGTTTGTTTCAAAATTGCTGCAACCTTGTCTATTCTTGACCTGCTAATCTTTGCAATCAGTTAAGATCCGCAGCATAATATACCAGAGATGCGGAATCACTGAAATCTAACAACGGCTCCGGTTCGGAAACTTTTGGGACCCATTTAACATCGGCAGTTTTAAAATGTTCTATAATTACCAAATTAGACAGTGAAACTTGATTTCATTGTCTCAGTCATGATCCCCTTTAGTTAGAATCATCTCTAAATCATTTCCTTCTCTTCCTTTCCATGGGTCGTCATTTATTTTGTTAGAAAATTACACAGTTCAGAAGATAATAAAGTGAATTTCAAGCATCATGCTTCTATGCTTGTTAATCTACTTCAAGTTAGTTCAGTAGCTTTGCATGTTAATCAAAGATTGAACTCTTTCATCTGATTGAAAATATGGTAACTCATAAGGTTGAAGTAGTATCCAGGAAGAAGATACAAATTCGACGCTCATTGAATATTGTGTGAGCCTTAGTAGACCAGGTCGATGTTAAAATCGAAGAGAAGTCGATATTCCAGATCGTGGTACAGGATGATACCTTGGTTGCTTACGAGGGGCGTACCAAAAGTTCGTGACGTTTGTCTCTCCTATCTATAGACGTCCATTTTGGCGAAAGTTCATATCTAAATATTATTTCTTATAGTTCTGATAATTGCTTTTCACAAGAAAAACATTTAACTTCCATTTGTACAAATATATATTGACAGAATGAAAGGCATAAAAAACTCTTTTTTCGATCTGGTCACCATAAATTTCATTACACTTTTCCCATCTCTTCTCAAGTTTCTTCATTCCTTCCTCAAGCCAATCCTGTGGAAGTTGCCCGAATGAAGCTGTCGGTGCTCTCTTTAACTCTTTCACCATTGAATCGAATACCCCTGATTGCCTACTTCATCGGACCGAAGAGATGAAAGTCACTAGAGGTCAAGTCATGGGAATACAGTGGTGGAGGAGGCAGGTGCCACTTCAGCTGCTTGGTTGCGGTCACTGTTTTCGCTCTTGGTCCCCTGCGTTATGCTGCAGACATGAAGGACGTCGTGAAATCGTTTCCTGTCTTTTTTATTGCAAAAGCTTTCACGATCTGTGAGGGGCTGCTGTAGTATTCTGGGTTGATTGTGTGATCAGGAGGGCAGTAGTCATCATGAATCACACCTTCGCAATCCCAAAAGACTGTCACCTGGAACTTGCCTGCAGAAGATGCTGCCTTGGCGTGATCCGGTGGCTGCTCACCACGCATTATCCATTGCATTCATTTTCCTTTTCGTCTCTATTATGGCATAAAGTTTGTCAACGGAGCTCCATCAACCGTGATGAATCTCTTTCAAAACCCTTCGTCATGGTCTTCCAGAAGACCAAGAACAACAGAGGAATTGGTGACCCGATCGCCTTTCTATTCTGCAGTCAGCAGCCTTGGTACCCACCGAGCCGAAACCTTGCACAACTCAAGGCGGTCATGGAAGATACGCTCAATAGTCCCACGCGACAGCTAGCCAGACGTTTCCTCCACTTCATCAAATGTTGGACGTCTGTCAGAAATGTTGACAGCTGCCAGACCAAATCTTCATTTTCTTCAATGGCTTGACTGGATGGATAGCCACAGCACTCACCGTCTTCCAATGACTTCCGTCCCTCTGGGAGCATTTGTTTGATGGTCGCTCTTGTAGTAGCATTGTCTCGAAGACTTTTTAGACGCTCAGCCGATCAGGTTGATGTTTCCCGCTCCTTGGACAGAAAGAGCAGACAAGATATCCAGTTACGATTTTTGAAGTCCGTCATGCTGACAAAAGTAAAATTGCTTCACTAGTTACCGGCTTCAGTTCGTGTCTCTATAGGCTACCGATCAACTGAAAATACTTCACAGGCAATGTACATGATTGATACAACATGACAACGATCCGTGACCAAAGAAAAAAGTCGAATTAAAACCACAGTAATCAAACGTCACGAACTTTTGGTACGTCAAAGATTGAACTCTTTCATCTGATTGAAAATATGGTAACTCATAAGGTTGAAGTAGTATCCAGGAAGAAGATACAAATTCGACGCTCATTGAATATTGTGTGAGCCTTAGTAGACCAGGTCGATGTTAAAATCGAAGAGAAGTCGATATTCCAGATCGTGGTACAGGATGATACCTTGGTTGCTTAATAGGGTTTCGTCAAATGGTTCATGCAGCCACTTACACTCACATGATACGCTTCGGAAACATACGCTATGCGATACAGACGTTGAATCTGCCAGAACCGACAAGTGTGCTATCTGCTGCCTCGGTTCAATCTCGTCACGATCATATACTTAACATTTTATGGAAGAACCTAGGAGAAACCCGTGATAAGATTTACGAGCTTCGAAAATTGAAACACAGCACTATTCTACAGAATACAAGCATACAAACATAGTTGCAAGTCGTGTGTGTGTGATCAAATGATGTTTTACATTTTTATAATAACTGCAAAACATTTTACTGCTTTTGCTACGCACGTGCTCATCACAAGCCTCAGAATATTTCCCGGAGCCGGAGTCTCTGATCTTTCTGTGGTTCCAGCTTCACTTCCACCTAAATTCAAATGTTCTTGCGGTTTCGGTTCCGCTTCCCTGTATCATACCATCGTTGTCATGCTCGGTTAATTAACTAACGTTTTCCTGATTCGAATTTTATCAGACGACATCATTGTGTCTGCGGCCGTAGACTTTGTTTGTTAGCAGAAATCTCTCAACCTACATTCATCTTTACTTGTCTAATTATAAAACCTGCATAAAATCATTATGCCGCCTCAAGAAAAATCATGCATTCCACGTTGTCAATTTTCCTTTTATTCTATTAACAAGCGAAATATTATCTTCCACAATCGAAATTTTTCCAGTTGTATGACTTTCGAAGGCTTCGACATTTCTATATCAGTAGGATTTTGTATTACAAAAGATGGATAAGGCATGAATTGTGAAACTTTTGTGTTATTGCATTTGTTGTGAAGATATTGGAACATATGCTGTCAGCTGCTGTTTTCTTGACATCTGAAAATTCTGATAATTGTATGAATCTGTGAAATTGTTCCGATATAGAAGTGTGCACTTCGACAGTTTTCTGAACTTTGGGAAGTGAAAATGAAGCGAAAGACGAAACATTCCCTGCACCTGTCGCATGCTCGGAGACAGAACTTGCTTGGAAATCGAGCATGGCTTTAATGTCTGCAGGTGAAGTTTGTAAAAATTAGGTCGACACTTATCTGAAGAAAGCATTTGAATAATGCAACGTTTCATGAAATTTCAGATGATTGTCATATTTCTGGTGACGATTTGACTTAGTTTTGGTGCTAAGAAATCTAATAAATCCGCATATAATACAAAGAAGACCTTGCAAGGGATTCGTGCGTCCTTCCATCTAAATTATTTTAATTTTCACGATAAGGAAGTAAATGAGAGGAATTTAGAAATAGAGATGAAAAATCATTGTAAATAGAATAATTTCAAATGTCTTAGATGAAATTTCAATTCATTCTGGTATCCTATGAGAAGCAGATTCTGCATTTTTGCTATGACAGATTATAGATATCATCATTTAACATTATTGTGACGCATGATATCTGAATGTGCTGAAAATGCAACGATAATTCATTTCTTCAAATAGCCGAAATCGCTGGTTTTTCATCGACGAGTGCATGTTCTATAGCATTCAGTTATTAGGTTTCCATTGATGCAGTAAATTTGTCAATTATACATGGTGTTCAATGTGGTGATATGTTTCGAGGAGACGATTTAATGTCCGTTTTATATACACCAATATCCATATAACATTGAAAACCAGGAAATTAAATATGATAGAATTCCTTTTATTACCCGAATATATCTCGCTGCTCTTTCAGGGTGAACGTCTGAATGACTTATATTGCACAGCAAACGGTCAGAGACGGACAGGAATACAATTCACAGGACTGTTGGATATCGTGCGGTTGGACTGTATGACATAGAAAATTATAAAACAAGCAAATAGTACAAAGAAAATGAAGTAGTCGTTAAAATGCATCAGTAGTATGAGAAAAAGTTAAAATATGGAGTGAGACAGAAACGCTAAGGAATCAGCGCGGCGTGCAGTTATAAAGGATGTTTCTGGATGCACAGTGTAATATAATATGTCATTCTGCCGTTCATCCTGAAAGAGTCAGAGAGATATATTCAGATAATAAAGGGAGTTTTGTCTCATGAGTTTCCATGTTTTCGACGTCACAACCATGGTCATTTGTTGGCTGTAGATGAGCAGGAGAAACGTCAATGAAGGCCACTTTATTGAATCTGTATGGCATCTTCAGTTTGTTATCTGTGTGCTGTGCAGCGCCACTAAATTACCAAGGATAACAATAAAGACCCAACTATACTCGCTAGATCAAGGAATCAAACCAAAGTCCACTATGAAGACCGGCTTACACCATCTTCATCAGCCAGGCCGACGGAAGGTAACAGATTCCCTGTCAGGGGAGTGCTGTTGCAGAATCAAAGGTGTCAGTTTCTTTCAGACTTCGTCAGAAGTTCGTCATCTTGACGTTTTTCAAGATAGTGAAAGCACGCATGAAGATTCAATAAAAATTTACAATCACTTGTTAGTGGGACAGAATTAGACAGCTCGCTCATCTACCTAGAGTATGTCGAAATCCAATAAATTCTAATACCTTTCAACTGTGTCACACAGCAATCTGTCATGCATCATTCGTGAGCTTTCACATGAATAAATTTGTATCAGTTATTGTATTTGCATAATAGAAGTCAAAATATGAAGCTCACTCAATTTACAAATAGCAATTCTTCAATAGGAAAACATGTGATTTTTTGCGTCATTTAGGTAGATGGAAGGTAAACCACGTTCTGATTGATATTGTCACTTTTGGTTGCAGACTACAAGTTGCTACTTTTGCCTCGATCCTGTCGCTGACGCATCAAGTCGACATTGAATACATTTTGCTTTTGTATTTGATACCATTGCTTCCGAAGTGATTCCCATTCTGTGACAATTTAAGACACTCTTTCACATTACTATTGTTTTTATCAGTAGCGAGTGATAATTGACCAATGTTTTAGTTTTATTTTAATATCTAGTGCACGTGCGCCAACTGCCACGTTTACCATAGATTTTATCTCCGCTTATGTGAAGCGTTATCAAGGCAGACTTGATACGTCAGCTGGCCTGAACAGGACCGAGGCAAAGGTCGTGCCTTGCAACCTGTTACTGAAGTAGACATCATCCGTCGAACCGTGGTTTTCCCTCCATCAACCTAAGTGATGCGAAGAATCACGTGCTTTCCTGTTGAAAAAATTCTATTTGTAAATTGAGCGATTTTCATATTTCGATTACTTTCAGACAAATAATGTATAATGCTGATACAATATTTGTCATAGCTCATTTGAAGCCGAGAATGTATGCACTCGAATCATGTATGACAGGTTATTGTGCGACACGGTTGGAAGGCATGAGAATTGATTGAATTTCGACTAGGTGGTCTTGTCCGTTTTTATGATCTTCTCTTTAAGTTTCTTGCGCATGCCACTGTTATCAACATAACATCAGCGCAATTATCTGAATTTTGTTGACGAAAAGGAATCGTGGCAGTAGAAACAGGAATTTATCTGGAAGTGATGAACGAATCTTTTCCTGGTCCAGTAACGCACTACGAATTCTAGTTTGTCTATTTTTCTCAGTCAGTAACTTTATTGATCCAACGAATCGCTTCTGAAATGAACAGCGGTGCCGCAAATGTTAAGCGCCGATATTTCTGTTACTGGCATATCTTGGTTTTGGATATGATTGCGAGATTTTTGCACACATGAGACTCATCTTCATGCCATTGCCGTGTGTCATTGCCGAACCCGGCAGATAATGTCCGTGCCCTTAAAAAGTGGAATGCTCGTAGTTGGCTCAAGCTTGGGTTTACTTGTAAACCAGTTCATATGTGCGGTCTATTACTAAAGAAATCGGGGCTACAGCGCGTTTAACGTTTTATTAGCGGAATAAAATGAATTTCTTGAGTGTACTAAATATCATGCATACAACTTGGTCTTCTTACTTGCAGCAATCTCACGGTCCAGTAGTTCCCGAGCAGCTGGAAGAGAAGGCACACAAATAGGACAACGTCCCTCAATCTCATATGGATCAACAGATGGCGACGATTTTTGATTATTACGGACTGTTCCTTTTGAGTAACGATTAGTCGCCACAGGCTCATCTATGGGCGGAAAGCAGACTCTTGTTGATTCAAGGACTGAATACGGTTGCTAACTATATTGCCGATATCCATTATAGGTACAGATACATCAGCCATTTCAGACTCATCGCCATCCGATCTTATACCTGAAACATTTACTTATTACATGAACCTGGTGACCTCAGTTTATTTAGTGTTGTTTTGCACTCTAATTTCAGGTCGTTCATGTCTCATTTTCCTATCGTGTAGATTTTCCTGAAATCAAAGTTTAATAAAGAGTATTTTCTTTTTTTTTCAGTAAATTTGTGATGTGGACTTTTGAACTGAGCGAATTGTTAATTGTTCTTTCGATTATACACAAGTATTTATTACCTTTTTTGTATAATATATTCAATGTATTGGTCGAACCAAGTTCTTATTTTCGTTTTTTGCTAGGTTCATTGGCCATTTAGATCACCTCTCGTTTATTGCTAGCCTCTTGAAAAGTTTAGCACACCAATTTTGCTTCCAAGTTACTTATAACTTGATACAGACAACCTATATGATCTTCATAGGGCCAATAATGTCTAGCCACGTTAGGAGGAATGATGGATCTAAAATGCTTAAAAGTCTAATCAACAAACTTAAGTGGGCGAGGAAATTATTTTTGATGTTGGGGAATTGTGAAGATTTTCATTATTTGGTAGCAGTGCATACAAGTCCTATGGAAATGAACTGGATGGCCTTGGCAATAAGAAAATCTTGTGTGGAATGCGTAGCGATGACTTTGTGACCGCCTTGCTCGGAACTCAGTACAGAAGTCAGGTTTAATCAGTCATGGACTTCTAAGTTGTGGGGCTCACCTTCACTACGCTCTACCGTTTCTTCTTTGAAAAAAGATTGGTTTACATAATAATTACTCCATAGAATTTCGGAAGTTAACAAATACGTTGATTTACTTCCAATATCTAGATGAAGACATAACAGGTCGTTCTATTTTTAAGACATTTAAGTTTCGACAGTTGAGATAGAAATTAATACTTGCGCAGTTTTATAGGGTGTTCCACAATTCCGGCGATTCTCTATCAGCTGGCAATTGTGATACCTGAACTGATTGCTCCTGTGACTATGTTTGAAGTATGACGTTTTTCATTAGAAATTTCGACTTAGGAGAATTTAAACCTTCATTTGAGAATAGTTCAAACATTTTTGAAATATTCATTTCCAAAGCGTTAAGTGAAACGCTGATCGTGCTCTAGTCAAAGCTTTGAATCAATTGCTGCAAACGTGATTATCACTCAATTGCAAATTTCAGATCATAGACTAATCGTGACCTAATATTAAAATAAAATGTTTCGGGTTCTATTCGTGGAAGGTACCGCCTTGTATGGCACGTATCGTCATTTTTCGCTTGACAAGACTAAACACGGTAACGAAGCATTATATTTATTGATATCCATTCTTAACAGCAATCTCATTCATAGGGATTCCATCCAATCAAGCAGTTCTTCTACGCAAATAATTTAAGGTTTGACCAACAGCGATTACACGAGCGCGAAGCATAAGTAATCGAGTAAAATGCTTGTCATTCTGAAAACTGTGGTTGCATGTGGCTTAGTAGGCTACACGCTTAGCTGTGACTTCTTACACCGTTCTGTGCGGCAAAGCTAAATGCCTGCTGATATGAATTATTTACTTTTATACAAGACGATGGCCCATGCAAGAACTTAATAAGTGGGCAAAAACAAATTTTCAATACCTTGCAGAGATAGGAAAAATAGTCGTGCGTTGCTTGCGGATTGGTGTGAATTTCTTCAAAATGCTCCGATTGCCACGATTCCGTCAGATTCGAAGAATTCAGATCATTGCGCAAACGTTTTCTCGATGAGGCTGGGCCCTCCGATCATTATCTAAAAAGTTAGCAGGGGCACGAAAAAACGTTCACAAACTTCTCTGTAGAACTTGACATCGACTGTGTCTCCCTGCTGTGTGATCCGGTTGATAACAGTCGCTGAAACTTTGCAGAAATTGGCGTGTTTAATGTTGAACTGGCTGCTGGTTGTTCGATTTCTATGGTTTGATGTCAGCAGATTGTGCAATTTCATTAGCGGTACATGTTCCAATACTTCCTCTCTAGTCAAACAGACGAAAAGACGACCGGTCTAATTTTGCGATTATAATTGCTTCTTTGAGCAAAGTAAGATACAAGCAACTTGACCAGTTTGTGCAAAAAGCTTAAGCAAATTGCAAAGACAATTTGAAATTGAAATCATAAAACAGGAACAAGTCGGAAGGAGGAATGGCTGAAGAAACAAGAAAATACAATTATCTCTCAATTCAAGCAGAGTACAGAAGGAAATTGAACGAAATAACAGATTCCTTCTCTGCTGCTGTTGGAAAAACTAACAGTTGATTCAAGAAGCTTCAGCCAAACCTTGGTCTTGGATAAAAAGATGAAGATTTAATTTCGGGTACACCTCAAGATCTAAGATAAATATTGATCTTAGGATAAATCCTGATTTCACGCCAAGATTAGATTCAAGAGTGGCCGTCTATTTGTGAACTATTCATTTCCTACGAGTTAATATTACCTAGAAATTTAGACTGAAGTGCCAGCGTAAATATCAAGAATTTCACATCAAGGGGCCACGCAAAAATCGATAATTCAAGATTGATAATTTAAAATCAATATATAAATCAATAATCGCATATCGATAAACAACTTTTGATGTCAACTTCATTCATTCAGTGCAGTGCATTCGCGCTTTTGAGTGAGTGAGTGAGCGAACAAGATTTCGAGCCATTAACTGGTGAGCGTGTGAACTGGATCAGTGAACAAGGTTTCGAGTAACTGCCGTTGAGCTGAACTGAACAAAGAATTTGCCGTTCATGAACTGAAGAACGAACTGAACTCAGGTTTCTCAAATTTCTACAATAACGAGCATGAAGTGTGTTTGTTCTCATATTGGCATTTCACTTTTCACATGCGAAGTTTGAAATGAGATTGAGGACTGAATTTCAAGTGGTCTCCATTATGCTTAAGTTAACACGAGGGACTGGTCAACTTTAGCTTATGACTTTTTTATTTCACGAATGTCTGCGAATGCATGCGATGTTTCTGTCAAAATGTAGTGTGTGTTAGCAAGTTTGACGGTTTTATCAGAAAAATTTACCCAAATCTCTCTTCCTGTTGCTCTAAATCCGATGCAGTGCAATACAATGCTCTCAGATTGACCATTGGTATGTACCAATATTTCACCAAGTCTTCGAAAAAGACTAGGAGTAGGCCTATGTGAATGATCACCATTGGCAACTAAAAATGAGTGGAATTGCAGCATACGTCAACCAGTTTCCGGGACATATACAACTTCCAGTTATATAATCATATACAGTTTCCGTTCATATACAAACAATAACCGACTTTCGCTAATGTCTCCCCACTTCAGGCATCAAGTCCCCAAAAAAGGATAAACAATATGCGAAGACCCATCGTGAAAGGCGATTAAAATTAACGTATAAACTAAAATGCGATAAAAATGCACAATATACATGTGATTACAAGAAACTTATGTCAGGGTTTGTAACGTACAACTGGGTACAATTTGTACAGTTCTGAATTCAAATGTGCAGTTGCTTTTCTTGATTTGTGCAGTTGAAAAGTCTTAGTCAGGAAAAGTGGTAAATCAAAAACGTAGCAGAATGTGGAGTGGATGTCAGGATATAAATAACAATTACATTACTTACGTTACAGTAAACATATATTAAGAGATGACTACCTGTTGGAAATTGAAATTTACAAAAAGATTGACATTTATGATTGCTCGTCAAATGTGAGGATTAAATTTTAGTTGCACTATGCCGTAGCTATCTGTTCGCCCTATACATCAGTGCGCCATTATTTTCATCTGGAGGCTAAGGTGTTGCGGTGTGTTGGTGCTGCCACTGACTTTATAAATTGGGAATTGCAAAGCCAATACATGAACATGCAGTTCTATCAGACAACATACATGTACACGTAATTCAAGCAGAAAAAGTGCTAGCCAGTCATGAAACATATTTTGTAGGAGGCAGAGTCACGGATAAAGAAGGAATTTTTTTTCAAATAATCAACATTTTTATAAACAAATCCCACCTGGATGAGATACAAAATTATATGACATGTATTCTCGATCACATGCTAGCGTTAAAGCCAAGTTATAAACTTGTTATTTTTGGTGATTTAAATCAATTTAGGCATGAACTATTCAGTAATGATTTTACTTTGTTTGATATTATCAAAGCCTACATGAGGTAGAGTCGAGCCTGCACATATTAGACCATGTGTTAACTTCGGAATCTATTTGTCACATATATTCTGCTAATGATATTGTTTATGGTTCACCGATTGGCAATTCTGATAATCTGACGTTGTATGTAAAACCTGTTCTTGAGACATTTCGGTCTCAAAACTTCATCAAATGGCATACCGTTTACGATTATCGAAAATCAACTTTAATTGCTACTAGTGTACAAATGGGTAAAGTCGATTGGAATCATCTTCTGTCTGGGAATGAAGATATCAATGACCTGGCTGATTACTTTTATTCCAAAGTCAAAACACTCATCGCTCAACGTATTCCATGCAGACAAGTTTCCTTAACTTCTAAAGATAAAGAATGGATGACTCCATAATGACTTCACGATAAAGAATAAATGCCATCATAACGTCCGTTCCCAAAACTTCTCTTCCATCTCTAAATAAATTTCGTCCTATCTCTTTAATATCAGTACCGCCAAAAATTTTCGAAAGGATCATTCTTCAGAATATGTGGCGTTATTTTATAAGTACATATGGTAACCCCAGCTTGGGTTTCGTCCTTGCCATTCGACAACAACAGCTCTCATCGAAATTATAGGACGGTCCTTATCTGGATATGATGATCCCGATACAAATGGTGTTGCAATAATGTCGGTTGATCTCTCCTCTGCATTTGACTGCATTAGCCATGGACTTATCATCGGTAAACTCAAAGCTTTAGGTTTTTCCTTGTCAATCTTTTAAGTCGTTTGAGAGTTATCTGAGGGATCGCAATTGTAAAGTCAGAGTCAACGACTGGACAGGAAGACTGTATCCGGCAAATTTGGAGAGTTATTCTGTGGATGCAGCACCGAAGTTTCCCTTCACGTATGAAGACAATCATCTGTGTAGCAGTCGCTGTGACATAGTGAGTAGCCTACCCGCGTTACGTTTGATGACTCTGTCGTAGGTGGGAGTGAGGCAATACCGTCAGCTCTAGAAAACCTTCTCCAAAAAGGTCCCAAATTTCGTGTTCCACATAAGGTCGATAAAAAATTGATTGATTATGCTGAAAAAGAGCTTGATAAGCTTACGTATCGTTTGCGTTGGAAGAATGTCTTCAACGATAGTACCAGCCATTCCAATAGTAACATAAATATCCCTTTTAGTAAAAATAAAGTGTCGCTTCCACCTAAAATGGAAGATAAAGAAGAGCGCAACCTTCAACTTTTCCGAGTTGAGGTTTTAGATTTAATAGAAAATCAAAAACAATTAAATAAAAGTATGGATCGTCAGATTAATTTTTCACGCAAATTCTTGAAACAAAATAATCTCGATGTCATTCCTAGTGACAAAACTAAACGTCTTCGTGTTATTAATAAGAATGTTTTGACTAAGAGTACGGTAGAAATTCTTAGTGATACTAACACTTACAAACCACTCAATAAGTCTAACGTTGCAAGGTTAGAAAAACAGGCTAATGCCATAATTAAATCAGCTTGTAAATACAGTTACACTAAGCAAGAAGTTGAGAAGTTATTAAGTTGTGGCACCGAGTCAGCTACTTTCCGCACTACTTTAAAGGATCATAAAGACCCGAACAACGGGATTTATCCCTTACGTCCTATTGCTTCGTGCATTAGCAACATAGAATTTACCATAGAAATACCAAAAAATCAAACCCTGAATTTTTTAGATATTAGTAGGCCTATTTCACTAACGGAAATGCATTAAAATATACGTGGTACGAAAAGGAGATACACTCTGGTATTTCACTTCGCAGGGATAGTTTCGTTCCGAACCATGTAAAAAGTAATTATGTTGAGAATAGTATTAGGTACGTAAAAAAGCGATGCAGTAGTGAAACTGAGTGCAATAAAGCACTTGAAAAACTTGATAGGAAATTAACAAATAATGGCTTTTCGAGTATTCATAATAGGAAAAAGAAGAGTAAAAGAAATAGGCGGAGACCATACTAATCTTAAATTGAAGTTTATTAATGATAGGACTGATCGTGTTATCCGCAAACTGATAAATAAGTATAATTTGCCTGTTAGCTTGATTAGTTCCCCAAATAATAACTTGTGCAATTCATTAAAAGCTAGAACTAAAACGAAGAATCACGAGAATTGTGCGGTTCGTAAAATGCTGCCCGACAAATACAAATGCATGGATCGCTATGTGGTGTATAGATTCACTTGCAATTATTGTAGAGATTTCTACATCGGTCAGACTTCACGACCTTTTAAATATCGTTTTGACGAACATGGATGTGCGGTTGATAAGCAGAATAAATCGAGTGCTATAACTGAACATTGCATGAAGTGTCAATCAAATCAATTAAGTGATTTCTGCCTCGATTTTCTTAACAAATGCAAAGACCCTCTGGATACCAGATTGACAGAGGCGCGTTGTATTAAACAATTGAAGCCATTAATCAATAGGAAAACAGAGCTGACGGTTTTCTGATTATCGTTCTAGTAACGACGCAATTGTAGGCCTACATGTAGGCCCCTATATAAGTGCACGAGTTAGTGTCAATGTACAGCTGATTTTACATACTCAAACCCCTGACGAAGAGCGAATGCTCGAAACCGGTCGGGTCTGTAAATAGTTTTACCTCAGTTTTCTTATTTTGGCATAAAATAAAAAGGAGAGTACAATCACTGCCTTCTGATCCGATATGATGAAGAACCTCCTGTTGGCCGCCATCCTATATGAACGACTGTTATTCACATGCTTTCGCTATGAGAAAAGCGGTACGTCAGGGCTCTGTATTAGATCCTACGTTGTTTTCAGTATACATTGATGATTGTTTTCCCAACACTATATACAATGCGCGGATGACTTGAACTTGATCATTCCCTTGAAAAAGAATGCTGATAGCGAGTCGATCATCTTGAGTGAAATTACTGGCGTTGACATGTGGTGTGATGAAAACAATTTGTCTTTGAACAAAAGTAAATCGAAGGTTTTGTTCTGCACTAAAAGGGAAGAAAATCTAGTTAATTTGACCATTCCGATAGTAAGTGACTGTCCTCGGTATAACACTGAGCAACCGTTTAACATGGAACGATCATATTTCTGACATAGTCAAGGCGAGCAACAGACGTTTCATGTTCTCAGAAAATTTAGATATTTTACACAACAACTGAAGATTTGCTCAAAGTCTAACAAGGATTGATCCGATCTGTGCTGGAGTATTCATCACCTGTTTTCGCTCAACACTGAAATTGAATAGCAGACTTCATAGAGTCGAAAAATGTGCTTTAATGATCATTTATAGTGGTAAACCTCATGCCTCCATTGCTTGTGATAATCTATCCAACAGAAGAAGGAAGACGAGCAAAAAACTATTTACAGCAATTTAATCCTACAGCTCCCATGTTCTGTACAGACACATCCCCAAGAGACTGAATTATTCCTATCACCTACGTATGCCACTATGTTGGACATAGAAATACAGAACTTCGTTCTTCCCCTTTGATACTGCTCTTATGAATGAAAGTATGAGCTCATCTTACGTCTGAGCAAAAGTACTTGTACCACCTTCACTTATGTGAATTTGAGTTAATTATCTGACTTTATTTTTCTTGTCTTTTTTGTACCATTCTGAGTATGTACATCTATGCGATTTCTATTAATTCGGAAAATATACACCATTACTAAATGTTCATGTACATCATGACTTGCAACTTGCAAGTTTTGTATGTTGCATGCGAATCATATACATGCAGATCAAAGGTGGCCAAATGTTTCTTAGCTGACCACATCATGGATCTGATTAGCTTTGTGTTCATCTAATTCTGCAGCAAGATACTATGTAAATCAGAATCGTAGAAATGATAATACTGTGAGGAGCAGACCTGTGCAACTTTTTAACAAAATATCAAAAGCAAAAGGAGATGTTTAACGTGCACATTTGTTATCGAAAACGATACCTAACCAAAATTTTAACCAGTAGTTCTGCTTTTCGATTTCCAAAATATTCTGTCTTCATTGAAACACATGCTTTGGGCTTTTCCGCAAGTTTATCATAGGGATAAATATAAAGTTTACAGAAATATCAACCATGTACAGAAGTTGTACCCACAAGTCTGTACCGGGCAAGATTTCGGAGAGCTCAAATACTTGCTTAAATCCGTGAAAGATATTGTAAAAGTAGCGGTAGTCTTTTAACAAAGGAAATCTGTTGATCTATAAAGAAATCAAAATTAAAAAGCATTTCACAAAATCTAGGTAAATACACAGTCGGTTGGGACTACATCGCTAGAAGCTTCTATATGCGATGTGTCAGGGTTGAAACGAGCCGGGGCCGTCGACCGGCGTGATCAAAACTGAGCGGCCGGGGTTGACTGCACATACAACGACAATTACAATCGATCGCATGCCGTTAGCTTCAGACAATGCTTAACAATCCACTGCCAAGTGCTCAGGCAATAGCCGCTGCTGATATTACATGTGGTTACATTGAATTCAATCATTCATTTTAACTATCCCAAGTAATGAAATTATTCGGGATATGGAATAATCTTTCGGTAGATAGAGTAAGGAATGCACAATTCTTAAAAAAATCCATGCAGTTGATCAGACGACGCGAAATCATAGTCACTACATCAGCACAGCAAAAACCAAGCTTCTCATTCTTTTGAGGTAGATTTTTATTGGCGTCAAAATTATGCAGAAGTTGACGGCTTTTCGGCGTCCCGCTCCTTCAAAGGTCGATAGAAGGTAGACTTGAGAAGAAAAAACAGCTTGAGATTTTGCTTTGCTGTAATAAACATTCATAAATATAAAAGGCTAGAATATAGAATCTTGAAAATTTTGTTTGACACAAGACACGTTTAATTGCATGAAAAAGCAAGCAATTTTTTAACTGTTGAAGAAATAGTTCGCAGCATTTAGATAGCATAGTCACGTAGCATGCGTATAGGTAGGTGGTACTCTTCAAATATATTACATTTATTGTACATGCTCCTATGATGATGTTTTTCTTTTGATTGACTAAACGATTTCTTCTACAGAGCGAATGCATCGTTGATGGTCAACATAGGCCTAATAAAATTAACTGGACGACCGGTCTTCAAAATTCATGGGACTCCAAAATGGACCAGGCTGGCCGTTGCCAACCCTGTGGTGCGTAATCACGGAGGAAGGGGAACTTATGAAAATTGGTTCGAAACTTTGAAACTGATTGTTTCATCGTATCAAACTAACTTTTTTCACTTTAAATGACTTATTTCTGTTCAGATTCGATCGATGATTTATCGAAAAGATATGCTCCTGAAACTCTAAGTCTATCTCGAAGATGAGGTCAATCAGATGCATTGCTTCAAATGTTAAAACTAATTTAAGTTGAAATTATACTGTTAATGTTATTCAAGTGAAAGGATTTCGACTTTCCCTCAAAATTAATGTTCATGTTGGCACAGTTGACAAGAATAACAGAAAAGTGTCAGTTGTCCTGACCTGGTAGAATGAAGCAAAAATTGACCAAGCGCAAGTTATCGGAAACGAAAATCCTAAAGCTTGGTATTTGGGGACTTACTGTAAAATCCGGCCTACTGAAAAAATCTGTAAAATGAAGGCCTACTGAACATTGCTTGTACAAATTGTCAAAAGTGTTTCATGGAAAAATTGTCACGTATGTACCTTTCTTATAAGAATTTGATCTTCAATTTTTCAAGATCTGATCACATTTTGTCGAATAAGATGTCACTAACAAATGATTCTCCAAATATTTGTTAGTGAGAGAGGATCGGGGAGTTCGGGGAGTTCCGTTGGTATACTTCTCATGGCGCATCAGCAACATGCTGCCTCAATCATGAGAGCAAAACTTACAAGTAGTTACCGAGCGCTTACATGCAAATCGCATTTAGAGATTGATCAGGATGATTCCACTGCGTACGGTTTTAGTTCACATGTACTCTTTCAAGAGAATGCATTGTGTTCTACTGTCTTACGGAAGATATAGAGCAAGAAGTTCAGTAAAATTGTCATAAAACATGTGAAAAGCAGATGCCTTGTATTCAATAAAAAATTTGCTTGTTTCACTATATATAACTCAGCAAATGATTTTCAAAAGGAAATGAAAACAAGATGAACTCAAGTTTAGTTATGATTGAAAAAATTAGCAAATCTTATGCTCAAAAAAATCTCTGCCGACGGGGAAGCAGCAGGAAGCCAAAGTCAAAATGTCAAATTTTGTGCTGCTGTACATTTTTCTTAAAAAACCTGACTTACATGTACAAAATTGTGCATGTACTTAATAAAACTAATGTTGAAGCATTGTAGAAAGAAAAAAATTGACACGATACATAATTCATGCTTAGAGACAGCTTTTCCTTTTAGGTATTTTCAATGGAACAAGTTTATAGAGTGGATGACTAGAGACATCAATATCTGTATAATTTTTCACAGATCGTTATTTTCTTCATGGAAAGAATTGTACTTTGTCAGATCAATGTTATCACGCCTGCTGAAGTTGACTAAAATATCTGCTACAATTTTAATTGTTTGCTGAGGTATTTTCAAATTTCGAATCAGTAAATAAGGTTTTTGTTTATTAAGTTAATGACACACACTTTCTAATGAGTTCACAAAGTCGCTAACTTTCATTTAGAAAAGTGCATATTTACGTTTAAATTTTGATCATTATCTTATGTATTCTATATAACACCATAGACTTCTCGATCCCATTAACATAACAAGAAGTCCAACACTAACGGCAGAAAGTAAAAATTGCAGTAGGCAATTCCAATATTTCGAATCAGATAAAAATCAATGATACGAGTATATAGACACTTAACTTAATTACTTAAGGCAAGAATGAAATACCGATCCAATTTCGGGTCGCGACATTGCTATTGGGAAACGCTAGCTAGGCCTCCTTCTGTAGTCACAGTCCTATCATGATTGTTGTGATCCGCTTGGCCTTGAAGAGTTTGCTATTTGGATTTTGGTTTACATGTTCTTGCTTTTGATATTCAAGAAATCTCAGAGTGAAGAATATTGCAAATAGCTTTATTAAAATACAGTCGTGGTCAAAAGTTTATTTTTTCCAATTTGTGCGAAAATGACGTCTTCATAAAATCTGCTACAGTTTTTGCACTAATTCATAATTCATTTAAAATTATTAGTTGAATAATTCATTCAGAATTATTCAACTGCATAATTCCACTGCGGTTGTTACTTGCGTCTATGGAAATCAATGTACGTCATATCAATGAGTGATGAAAGAATTAACCAATGAGAATCGCTGTCCACTGAGATAGAAATGAAGTGCATTCGTCACAGAATGGCTTGGATCTGTGTCAGAATAATTTGATTCAACTGATTTTGATTTGAGACTACGCAAGTCAAGCGAGCTCAAATTACTGCATTAGTCAACAGTGGATTAAACTGAAGGATGTTGCACAAAGATTGGAAGACTATCCAAAGGTGGTATCACTTACCACTAAAAGATTTCGTGAGACTGCATCGTTTGCCTCAAAACCTCGAAGTGGTAGGCTACGTGTAACAAGTAAAATTGATGACCGAGATTTTGCACTTAATTTGTACTTCCTACCGAAAATTCTACGATGAATGCTGCCTAGTATCAAGAAGTAATTCAGGAAAGTTTGCAAACAATTATGGCTATTAGTCCGGGAGCTAGCGTGAAGTTGTGCAGGGAACGAGGTAGTACATAAAACTTTCACATAGCATAGTACACCTCTAACCTACTGCAAAACTTCGCGTCTGCCGGATCAGATCATTTGCTTTTCAGAAATAGAGAGGATAATACAATCCTATGTATTTCCAATGGTAAAATTGTGACATTTAAGGTGTTGACTCCATTTTTTCGAATTTTTGCTCATAAAAGTTACACAAGTTGGTATTTTGTTGAACTGGTTATTATAGAAATCATCTACAGATCATGATCTTTCAAATGAGCTATCATTCAGTGACAGAGGATGAAGTAAAGTGTGCAAGCAGACACTTTTCGTTGGTGTAACTGCAAATTTTAACATAGAAATTTCAGGAAAATTGTTGATATACTTTAACGAAAAGTGTCTGTTTGTACACTTTACTTCATCCTCTGTCACTGAATGATAGCTCATTTGAAAGATCATGATCTGTAGATGATTTCTATAATAACCAGTTCAACAAAATACCAACTTGTGTAACTTTTATGAGCAAAAATTCGAAAAAATGGAGTCAACACCTTAAATGTCACAATTTTACCATTGGAAATACATAGGATTGTATTATCCTCTCTATTTCTGAAAAGCAAATGATCTGATCCGGCAGACGCGAAGTTTTGCAGTAGGTTAGAGGTGTACTATGCTATGTGAAAGTTTTATGTACTACCTCGTTCCCTGCACAACTTCACGCTAGCTCCCGGACTATATTCACGAGTGCTCAGCTTTTATGCATGATGGTGCCCCGTTCCTCTTAACAATGGTACACATTGTAAATAGTGAATACTGTCTATATTCGATGTTCTATAATTACTATGCTATTTTACCATGTTATTAGTTCTGTATATAATATAATAGTCTGGGAATAATCAAAGATAGAAAAGCAGGACACAAAAAGAAAAAAACAACAGACTTTTGACCACGACTGGACGACCACAGTAAAGTTGTAGGGTTGAATATAAATCTTCTCTAAGAACATGCAATGAAAACAGTATGAAAATTATTTGCCCTTCTTACCTCTCTACACTCACTTCTCTTCTATAAATTGATTCCACTAAACAAATATATTAGCATCACAAATTCTTCTTCTCAGTAGCTGTGACTTGTAATTATTGACTCTTAATTTCCTAATCATTCTGTTATTTCGTCAAGCGGAACAAATGCACGTTATCCGGAATGGAATGATCTTACATTTGAGACGAGGGGATGAAGTATGCGTGTCTGCACCAGACTTCATACCGGATGCGTGCTCAAATCAAGTCTTATTCATAATTGACTTTCGACACGCATCATTGACTGCAAATCGTGTCACCGACTTTGGGACGTCCTATCAGGGTCAGAGAGCCTGCCGATAGAGGAATTCATTTCCTTTGAGGACTTTTGATTATCAGAAATCCTCAAGACAAGTTTTCAACGAATCCCGATTGCCGCTTTTGCTGCGATGAAACACTGATTAGAATGATGTTCGCTTTTCGATTTGAGATATTTCATGAGCACATCAAGGAGACTCAAAGTCTACAGCGAATTATTTTAATTTTGATATCAGAGTCGTTGAGATAAAACCGCAGCTATTTCCATGTAAAGGTTAAGCTGTGAATGATCGATCATGCACAAGAGTGTTGGGCAAGAACGAAGCTACCAGTAAATTCCAAAAGCTCAGAAGCTTCATTTAAATTGACCAATTATTTTTTTGACGAAGAAGAGTCTCCTACTCGCTACAGAGAACGCAAAACCAATCCCTACATGTAATGACCTACCTACATTATTTTCAGTGTATATTACATTATTCGTTTATACTTCAATTATGCATTCATTTTTTGCATTTCACTCATTTGTTTTGCATGCATCATACTTTGTTGTGTTCAACAAAAAGGGTACTTGGTCTGACCACATTGATAGAGTGTCATCAAATGCATCAAGAGGATTGTTTCCGTTAAGATTGACAATATTTGAACTATTGGTCCCTGAAAATGATGTATTATAGTATCATGAGATCGGTGATAGAATATTCATTTTCTTTATTGGTTGGAATGACCAAGACAGATATGTCCCGACTGATGGTGCTTCAAAACCGTTTTCATCGTCTTCTTTGTGGCCGTGGCTGCAAAAATTAATGCGTACCATCCTTGGACGAGAGACTTGTTTCCCAGATCACGAAGCTCTATCGACATGCGATGAATGGGAAGCTCATATTGAACAATATACTCTATCCTATCGCTGTAAGTGGTCTTGTCTTCTTGCCATATGTCGATCAGCTTGGAGACTAAATTCATTTGCAATCAAGACTGCAACGCATATGAATGAGTCTTTTACACGTTTTTGAACATTAAACCAAGCTTCGTTAATCTGTCATTCTTTGAAGACATTTGCACCATTATTTGTTGTAACTTTTCTTTAAAAGTGTCGATTACCATTATTTTGAAAACATACATACACACACACACACACACACACACACATATATATATATATATATATATATATATATATATATATATATATATATAGATAGATAGATAGATAAGAAATGTGCGCTCCTGCCCCACCGAGAATTGTACTCTCCTGCCCCACTTGTACATGAAGGGACCAGGGCCTACAGCAATCGTCGGACCAGGCATTTGGAGGTTCTCTGACAGCCATAGCACTTCTTTCACATCAGTACATATCACAGCACAATCATATTCCGCAAAAGCTAACTCTAAATACGAAAATTGAGGGCCTACAGCAATCGACGGACCAGGCATTTGGAGGTTCTCTGACTGTCATATGTCTTCATTCATATCAGTACATATCACAGCACAATCATATTCCGCAAAAGCTAACTCTAAATACGAAAATTGAGGGCCTACAGCAATCGACGGACCAGGCATTTGGAGGTTCTCTGACTGTCATATGTCTTCATTCATATCAGTACATATCACAGCACAATCATATTCCGCAAAAGCTAACTCTAAATACGAAAATTGAAGGGACCAGGGCCTACAGCAATTGTCGGACCAGGCATTTGGAGGTTCTCTGACAGCCATAGCACTTCTTTCACATCAGTACATATCAATGCACAATCATATTCCGCAAAAGCTAACTCTAAATACGAAAATTGAGGGCCTACAGCAATCGACGGACCAGGCATTTGGAGGTTCTCTGACTGTCATATGTCTTCATTCATATCAGTACATATCACAGCACGATCATATTCCGCAAAAGCTAACTCTAAATACGAAAATTGAAGGGACCAGGGCCTACAGCAATTGTCGGACCAGGCATTTGGAGGTGCTGACAGCCATAGAACTTCTTTCACAACAGTACTTATCACTGCACAATCATATTCCGCAAAAGCTCATATGTGGGGCAGGAGAGTCAGTGGGGCAGGGGTGCACATGGGGGCAGGAGCGTACAGTTGTGGGGCAGGGGCGTACATTTCATATTGTTCCGTGGGGCAGGAGGGTACAAATGGGGCAGGAGAGTACAATTCGGTGGGGCAGGAGCGCACATTTCTTATCTATCTATCTATCTATCTATCTATCTATCTATCTATCTATCTATCTATCTATCTATCTATCTATCTATCTATATATATATATATATATATATATATATATATATATATATATATATTTATATTTCAAAGAAAGATCGCCCAGGGTAATATTTTTCAAAACCATCGTACTCAGCAGTGAGATTTTATTCCGGACATGTTTCGGTATTTGAGGTCATACCATCATCAGCGTTACAATCAAATGGTAAAAGCAGATACGAAATGGCTTATATACAGAAATGAAAACTATGGTGAAATTTACAAATGAAGTCTGATTGGGTGAGATCCACTCCTCTCGTTAGCAAGTGTGTCAAAGTTGCTTTTGATCAATATCGTTTCTAGAATTTTAGGAAATTTAGTTCTACCGACGATGCTGAAATTCTCACGTGACGGATTGTGCACGTGCATAGATATCTCTGTAGGGGTCGGTTTACCAGAAATGTGCTCGTTTATCCGAGTGGCTAAATGGCGTGTTGTAACGCCAACGTATCGCATTTGGCAGCGATCACAGCTGTAAAGGTACACAATATCAGATTTGAGCTCACTCGAAATAGCATCAACGTTCTGACAAAAATCAAGGGTTTTCAGAGTTTTGAAAATCAATCTAATTTTCAAGTTTTCAGGTAACGATTTATTGACAGTATAAATGCGTTTCTTTAGCTCTTCGACACGCTTGCTAAGGAAAGGGACATTCCAGTGAATAAATTTTAGATCATTCTCATGCTCCGTGTGTCTATTATTCGGCTTGCGTTCAACCTCATCTTTGATTTTCAGCATTAACTTATCAGAGTAGCCATTCAACCGACTGAATTTCAAAATTTCATCAATGACGTTATTTTTAATGAATGCGTGAGAGCAAATGCGGAAAGCTCGATAGCAAGATGGCACCTAAAGTATCAGGCAAGGCTGCGAAAAAGTCTAGCAAGGCTAAGGCCCCGAAGACCGACAAGAAACGCAAGCGCAAGCGTAAGGAGAGCCATGCCATCTACATCTACAAAGTGCTCCGACAGGTGCACCCCGATACTGGCATCTCTAGCAAGGCCATGTCCATCATGAACAGCTTCGTGAACGACATCTTCGAGCGAATTGCCAACGAGAGCAGCCGACTTGCTCACTACAACAAGAAGTCGACCGTCTCCAGTCGGGAAATTCAAACCGCTGTTCGCCTTTTGTTGCCTGGTGAACTGGCCAAGCACGCCGTCAGTGAAGGCACCAATATATAAGACAAGATTGGCAAAAAAGTAAATCGCAATCAATTTTCGATAATTTTACATAATTTTTCTCCAGTTCTCTATAAACCAATTTTACTTCTTGATTTGAAAACTTAAATGCTATTTTTAAGAACCATTTTAATAGAATTTTGACCGGCGCTTCGGATGCAAACATCATCCATCTTCAGAGTAAGCAACTTGTGTGGATTAAAAACTCTTTACAGATCATTCTTATAAAATTTGAATATCAAAATAACATGAAAAAGCTATGTGATAGGCATGAATAAAGTCAACAAAAGAAGTCATGGTGAAGTGAGTAAGCATACTGTAAATAAGTCATAGTAAAACCAATCGTCTTGTTAATCCTTGATCCTGGTTGTTTAGTGTTGGTTGATATTTCTTGATTAGTAAGGCCTCTGCAATTTCTAGATCTTGTTGGGTGTGATATCTGGCCAAGATTTTAGTGTCTTTAAGAATGGCTTGGTATCCAATTTTGATTTCTGTGTGAGTTTGCATGTGTTGTTTGATGGCACCATTTGATACATGTTGTTTGCAGCGCTGAGTAAGTGTATTTGTTGTAAAACCGATGTATTGTGCAACGCCGTTACATGCGTTGTGTGGGCATATATATATATATATATATATATATATATATATATATATATATATATACTAGTAAGGCCCCGGACTTCGTCCAGGATTTATATGCATAAGTATGTTAAATTAAGACAGTGCCAGTTATATTGTTGCAGACCAAGTTTACCAACTCACCTTTATGACAGAATTTCGGGATATACAATATTTCGGGCACGACCCTTCGGAGATTTTATGTTCACCGACGATTTAGAACAACATCTCGATAAGGCAACATATAACATGCCGTGAGTAAATACGTGTTCCCCTAGGTCTATGCCAACCTCTTTGAATGTTTGGCCTTGTGATTTGTTAATTGTTATTGCGTAGCACACACGAATGGGAAATTGTTTTCTCTTGAAACTAAAAGGTAATCCGCTATCAGATGGCTCCAGGATAATTCTCGGAATATAGGATAGCTCGCCTTTGTTTGGTCCAGAATTCAATTCAACCACAATAAAATTTGCATGCAAACTATGAACAATGCATCTTGTTCCATTCATAAGCTTTGGAGGAGATATTGAGCGCAATAGCATGACAGGTGCTCCAAGTTTAAGACGCAGTTGGTGCGGCGGTAAGCCTGGTATATCCAATGAATTCAAGAACTCGACCGGGTATAATAGAGCTTCATCAGAGGAAACTGCGGTGTCATAAGATTTGTACACGAATTCTTCTGAAGGGACCTTTTGAAGTATTCCATAATTGATTGTATTAACTGTTTCATTTAGAGGACATAAAATAGCGCGTTCAATTATCCACTCTTTGTCAAGACTTCTCCTTTCTATATCATGATAGACTTCATTTATCAATTCATCAGTTGTATGAACAACTTTTCCTAAGTGAGAAATTGATATAGTATCATGCTCATCGATAATTGGAGATTGACCGTTTCCTACAGTAAGGAGATCGGCAGCGAATTCAGCGGCATCTAAATCGTTGCCTAACATGACACGCATATTGGTCGTCAAATGAAATACTTTAACAAAAGACCACAAATAAGACATCTTTATCGAAGAATTAACAATGTTTGCTCTTGTTCCACCTCTGACCACAGGTAAAAGTTGCCGGAAATCACCGCACAGGAGGACTGGTATTCCACCCATTATTCGATTGTTACCTCGTATATCTTGGAGACTTCTATCTAGAGCTTCATACACGATTCGATTCAACATTGGTGCTTCATCAATTATTATGGCAGATAATGCATTTATTTCGTCAGCTAAACTTGTGCCCTTTCGTATTGAGCAGTGTGGAACATCCTGATGATGAATATTCAACGAAACATTGAAAGTGCTGTGAACAGTTCTTCCTCCTGGTAAAAGCGTAGCGGCTAATCCACTGCTTGCCGTTGCAAAAAGATTTTTTTTGTTCTTTCTGAGAAAAATTATTATTGTTTCTAAAAGAAATGTTTTACCACAACCACCGGGGGCGTCAATAAAGAAAATGCCTTCTGAATTTTGTTCTATCGTATTGATGAAACTGTCAAACAAATTTTTCTGATCACTTGTCAACTGTTGAATTCTATCATGAATTGATTGTTCTACTTGTACATTCTGATCAAACATCTCAGGAACCAAATCTATCGAAGGTTCAGGAAGGCCAAAGTTACTGAGCGAGCAATTACACGACGACTTAATTTGCTTTCCGATATCGATCAGCGCTAATTCAAAAGGTTGGTCTGCTTCCTGAAACATGTAATCTTGACAAAGATCTTCTTTGAAATTATTCCAGAGTTCATTGGGATTGGCAGGCTCACAGAAAGAAAGTATTATTGAAAACAGTTGACGAAGGTGAGGGGCTGAATGATATACGCATGCTTCACGAAGAGTTCTTTGATGTGCTCTGTCGTCTTCAAGTAAACCTCTGGCTAAACATGCCTCTCTAAATGTGGCGTAGCAATTTCCTTCGTAAGTGCGCAGAAATGAAAATGATGTTGGTCCTTTTACTTCATGTAGTAATATGCGCAAGAAATAACATTCTTGATTTTTGGGACTGATTGAATACACTCGACCGATTGCTGATGTCTGATGAATACTCTCATCCTGTGATGATGCATGATTACCTCGCTTTCTACGTTGCCACCTCTTAATACTTGCATTCCACGTGTAATATTTCGGTACGTCGGGATATTTCAGTGTTTTGGCGAAGTCATCTGTGTTGCACAGTTCAAAGAAATTGGTCAAAGTTGTACTTGGAGGTGACGCTTCTGCTACATTTCTCGCATTAGATTGAGTAAAATAAACTCGTTGACCATTTTCGAGATGTACCGAAAGATGAATAACAGGCGGAAATCTCTCATTGAGAGGCATTTCAAATATTCTCCAAGCAGCTTCAGTCGATCCTATGTAACGTGCGTTGACAAAATCTTTTATCTCATCATTTCTATTTTCGGATAACGTATATGTCAGCTGGTCATTGCCTTTATGAACATATTTTAAGACGTATTTGATTGCTTTTATTGAACTACAAATTTCTACATTGACATGGCATTGCATTTGTCTCAACAACCAAGGATTGTATGGTACCACCCATGAGTTATCAATTTCAATCATTTCGTTTTTTACTTTCATTTCAAATGAATTACCCTCTGTAGGCCGACGGCGCCTGTAGCGTGGATAACTGTCCTGGCCTTGTTCAGTGGTTTGGACAAACTCTTTTGGGAACTTCTTACTGCATTTACCGTCGATCATGCATGGGGATTCTGGTTTTATATTCATGCATGGTCCATGTATCATCTTCTTAACAACGAACTCATACAATTCGGGATCCTGCTCTTTGCTCGGAATCTCTGCACATACAGCTTGATCTATCATATCAGGGTGTATCTTACTGTCATGAGACAACCATAACAAAATATGAGCATGTGGGAGACCTCTTTTTTGAAATTCAATGGAATATAGCCATGCAATGACTCTACCAAATGCGCCGTCTCTTAAAAGTTTCATGAACTTCACTAAGCGCTGTCTAAACACGCGAACAATTAAGTCAGGACGATCATGCGGTTTTTGGTTAGGTAATAAATTCTCTTTTATTTCATTCCAATTTGGATTAGTTGTCACGGTAACAAATAGATCAGGCCTTCCAAATTCCCTAACATAGCACATCGCATCTTGCTGGCGTTCATGCATGTATCGAGGACCACCGGTGAAGGTTGCGGGCAATACAACTCGAATACCAACATTTGTATTGTCATTATGAAGCACATTATCGCGTAAGTCCTGGTAGCATTCAGCTCTTATTTGTTTCTGTTCATGACGTAGGAAAGTGAGTCTTTCGGCCTCGATTTTCGCGTAGGCATCAACCATGTATTGTTGAAACAGACGTCTCCCCATGATGAGATGATTTTCCGGTCTAGTCATAAACAGAAACCTGTAGTATATCAGTTGAGTAACTCCTAATAAAGTCTTAAGATTTATACTCCAACCATCACTACCATAAGGGTAAAACAATGGATATTGCAAAGCATCATAAGCTTGATGAAGCTCTGAAACACGCATAACTGCATCATTCTTTCTATGTACCACAATATCTCTGTGCCCATGAGGTTCACTTGGCATAAGAATTGCAACTTCATTGCACGTCGGAACATTGTAACGACCTTTGTGATCACCCTTCGGTACGGAATTTTCTTTGATCACGAAAGAGAAGTCTTTGACATTGTTCTCTCTGACATATTCTAATGCAGATTTGAATTCATTCAGGTACTTGTTATTCTCATGAAGCAATTCTTGTAGCATCTCAACAATATCTCTTCGCAAATCCTGGAAATTTGACATTCTTGTGTTTGTTTCTTGATAGGAATTATCTATGAAATATATCTGAAAATACCGTTGGGTATTATCGTCAGGTTCTATTGAACCCATTAAATGGTAAACCTGTCCTTGCACTCTAAAAGACGGATTCCATCCTGACGACTTAATCTCATGACATCCAAATGATGTCATTTGAAATGCACTATTATATAGTCGTATTTTGTTGAGGAATTCATTTGACTTTGCATCACCATCATAAAAGAGCGCATGTAAACTTTGTGGAATGCCTTAATCTCATAACGACAAACTTAGTTTTCCTCCTTTACAACATAAGTTGAATGTTTCGCCTTGGAATTTTGAGGCATGACAATGAGTACAAATCGTCATCATACCTAAAGATATGACGTTGTCCGGATTAAAGTTCTCAACGCTGTAGTGAAGAGCCGGGTTGTTAGTAGGTCTACATATTACTTTTCTTTTACGGGGTTGTGGTGCCCTAGGGGAAATCGTTTTACGTCTCTTAGGCATGATAATGTAACTTGAATACTTGGATTAATACTTAAATGAATAACATAACTTGAGGAATACCATCGTATTCGCCTACACTGATTGGCTGTCTTACCATTTAGGTCGCGTTCTCATTGGCTGTTGCTGAATCCATCGTGAAACATTAGAATCAATGAGACGCATGTCTACCGAGGCAATTTTTTAAAGCAAATGAGGAGTTCATTTGTAAATTTAATGTAGTTACTTGTGTAATTAATATTTTTTCAGTAAAAATTTACAGAAAAGTCTACTTTTCTCTGTAATTATGATACTTAGGGAAATGAGACCGGGCGGTTTTAACTACAAATTTTTTGTTCTATTAAATGGTAGTATCATATTGGCGTAAAGTTTCATGGTTTAGGAGGAGTTTGTCGGCGTTTTGCATTTTATATATAAGATATATATATATATATATAATATTATATTATATTATATTATATTTCAGCAAGAACAATTTTTGTTATTGCTTAAAGTTTCACGGATGACATGAATGCCAACGATCATCAAACAACAATAAATGAAAAGGAAGTCAATTTACAAAATCATGGTTATACAAATTTCGAATCTTCATCTATGATAGTCCATGCTGTAGGAGTAGACAACAACTAATATGATGTATAGTAGAAAAGGAAAAATCAACCAGTTTCACAAAATGATGTTGTATCTTGTGCCAATCGATTTCACAACCTATCACTTGATTGTCAAGACACTAAATGAAGCAGAGCAAACAAAGTAATGGAGGAATCATTATCACAGACATCGCTTGTACATACGTAGATTTACATGTATTTGACATAGTACGATGTGAAAGCTAGCCATTTGATGATGGAAGAAATCGCTTGATGAACAGAGCTTCCTTCTTCTCACGGTCAATCTTTGATCCATTAGGAGGAAGCTGATAAAAAGGTGCTGCACAGAATTCATGGCCACACGCAGCAATATGGCGACTCACTTTTCGGAAAGAGTAGTGCTCTCGGAAAATTTGCTGCCGATGCACGGTAATACGATGTCGAAAGACATCCCCAGTCTGACCGATATAGTAATGGCCACACTTACAACAATGCAACTTATATATCACGTTAGAAGATAGGCACGTTAAGTTCTGATTAATGTTGAAGATTTCCGTACCTGTTGCAGTTTGAAACAAGACACTTTTACCCGTGATCATAATGTCACAAGTTCGGCAGCGGCTTTCGTTGCAACGTTGTATGCTATTAACTGTCAATCGATTCTTCTGAGAGAGAATGGATATAAGTGATCTTGGTTGATAAAAGGACGAGCGAAACATGCAATTTTCAAAAGCATTCAGAGACATCGGCCTTTAAAGCATTACCATGCAATATTTTTGTTGCAAATCTTTAAGTCCGATATGTACCTTTTATCTTGTAAGGAGAAATTTCCCCGCATTTAACACTAGCAAGCCAAACAGAACAAACGAGTACCGGTACAATTCGAATTACAGATGTAGAAGAAAGAATGACATGGGCTATCTAGGCAACAATTACTCCAGACCTTTTAATAATTTCCAATATAACCAGCGCAGGAAATACGTGAGACCTAATAATTATAGTAGGCCTAACTTTAACAGACAAAGCAATTTTCTAAACAACAATCTTGAAAATGACATGTATTCCGAAGATGACTCTAAACCTAATGTATACAGAAGAAATGTCTGTCAGGATAGTTATGATAATCAACATGGCAGTAATATGATAATCAACTGTTGAACTAAATGATAACTGCAAAAAAATTATCAAAAGGCAATAAATTTTGTCCCACTCCTAGAAAAAATATCATTGATCTTGAAATCAATTTGGATAATTTCTACCGATAATTACGGTTACATGATTATTTACATGATAAAGAAGAAAATAGATCATCCAATTGATGTTGCAATAAATCGGATTTCGTGCCGTCTAAAGGTCCTAATACAGATTTAGATAACATCATACAAATCAATGATAGATAATCAATCTCAATCTGCTATGAAAGTTTCACACATTGCAACTTATAATAAGCATAATATTTCTAAAAATGAAACAAATGCACTAAAACATATGAAATCTTTGAATGATTTACAATTTACAGAAGCAGACAAAGGTATTAATATTGTTAGACTACTAAATTTACAGCAGGCGTATGAGAGGAGCACGTGTCAGACGAATTTGACTTATAGCAAGATTGAAGCATGTAGTTGTCAAGCAACCCTTAAAGAAATTATATCACATTGTAAGCAATATAAATCATGTTTAACATAGAAAGAATAACGATATGTGGCAAAATTTCATCCGAAATCATCGAATATTTGCCTAATCTATATAGGCAGATTGACTATTTCTCGAATATATATCCTGACGATTTCGATTGTATCTCAAAGGAGACTTCACCTGACCTGAAATTCCGTCCTATTGTGTCCAGTCGCTTTTCACCTACCAGTCATCTTAGCTCGATTTTAAATGAAATTTTGAAACCTATATTTTACCTCATCTTAGCAGTCATTGCTGAGATACATTCCACTTCCTAGATAATTTACCGAAGAAAATTGATGATAATTTACATTCATGACCTTTGATGTCATATCGTTATACACAACTATACCCCACGATCTCGGTTATCAGACTGTCGAATACTAGTTTGATAAAGAGAAAGAGTGTATACCACACCGCTTTACAAAATCCTTTATTCTCGATGGATTGAAGTTGGTGCTGGAGAGAAACTATTTCTCCTTTGAAGATGACATATTTTTTATCCGGTACGGCTATGGGCACAAAAGTAGCCCCAACCTACGCCTCATTAGTCATGAGATTCTTAGAGGTCAGAATGTATGTAATATTGAATGAATTATATCCCAGCTGAAAAACACTAACGTGAACTAGACAAAGAACTTATGCCTAAAGAAGCATTGCATGAAGTGACCCGTCTTCGGAATGGCCGCACGGCAAAGCCAGGATAAACAAACGCAGAGCAGCCTGTTGTGCAGTCCTTCAGCTTGTTCAGCTATTCTAGATATTCTAAACTAGTTTGGGCAATTCCGAGCCGAACTGACGAGCCCTTGTGGGGCGATACACAGCTTCTAGGGCTGCCAAGGAACTTTCGTGCTTAGTTTGTTCAAGTCTGAAGACATAATATAGTTTCTCTTGAGAATTATTTAATTGCATGGTCAGTGATCACACTAGTTTTATTTGAATGTCATTTTTCTCTTCATTAATTTACATTTAAATCCACATTTTCTTTTTATTATATTTTCCAGTTTTTTGCACAAGTTGCGTACATTATCCATCGTTTTCAATTCCGCTAGTTAGACTCACAATGATTCATAGAAATATGCAGCTCAGCTATCTTTATTATACTCATAGAGTAAGTATGTTAGGTATACAGTAGTGTTAACTCCGCATTTATTAAATCCCCTATGTGTATACACTTTCGATTTTATTGAATGAACTTGTGGGGGATACAGGTGGTCTTGTCACCAAAAATTAAATATGCACATTTATGCAGTTTTGCAGAAATTACAACGGAATTGACTGATCATGCTATTGCTTTCATGATGAACTTCAAGAGAATCTTCCTAATCGAGATCATATCACAAGGAACTTGCCACTGGTGGAGCAAAATCACATAATCAAAGACAATGATTTCAATTAACTTTGAAATATGTAGGAGTCCATATCACTATTCAGATTCGAGAAATGTGGCATGAATTTAGTGAATCACAAAATCATGCCGTTGAGAATTGAAATAAAACTTGAAATTATAGCCAAGAAAACACAAATAAGATCGCGACATTTTCATGAAGACTTCCATTATAGTGCAATTCATGAAATTCCCTTGATAATCAGCTTGATTTCTGCTTTGTTAGGATGATTATTAGCAAATATTCATTCCTTTTGATATCCAACTTGTTTCATACTACTTATACAGGTGCGTCATCTCGGTAGTAGGCTATATAAATTGGCAAAATTTTGACTTTTTTTGAAACTGCTCAAATAATTTTTTGGACAACGGGAACGTAATCTCCGCAAAAAACTGAATCTTTTCATATAATTATTTTCACTGCATACCGATACTTTTCTGAGTCGACACTCTACCTACATATCCCTACTCTATGATTATGCTCTTTGATAAATCTCTAATACGGTTCACAATTTTGTAGTCCATATTTTCTATCTAATTTAAGTTGGGCAACTTCTTCTACGTGCATGATTTTCTCTAAGGTAATCATCTTTCTACCTGTCTGTTGTGAAAGATGCGATAGTTGAAGAATCTTGTCGTCAGTGGTGGTATTTTAAATTACTTCATTAGATTTAGTTTATTTTTAAAGATGATTGTGAATAATCGATAAACTTTAGTAAGTGCACTGACCTGGCAGCGGTATGTACAAACTTTCACAGCAATGTTACGGCACTATTAACAAAGGCATTGTCATCAGCTGGAAACAGTACTGTTTCTTTATTTTCTGTGTTTCATGAAAATGATTGACTGCGGTCCAATGTTGAGTATCAGATGTTGATGACATTCCATGTTCAATGCATTTCACTTGAAGTAAATACAAAGTAGAAAGGAATAATGCGTCGATCAGATGCCGAGTTCATCAGCCGATAGCGGCTGTCGTCTCAGAAAAATTTTGTCAAAAAAACATTGTTGATAATGGTGAATATAAAAGAAATCCGCACTATGGCGGCAAGTGAAATTGGCGAGAGAACGAAGTGGCGGGAGAACGCGGGCGCCCCGTATTTCGAACAAATTCTGATACATTTCCGTGCGTTTTCACGACATGATGGAAGTGAGTTATTTCTGAAATTGTCGCTCGGAGGATCTTGAGATCTCTTTTCTTCTACAAATCTCCAATTCCATGTGATATTAATATTCTTTCCCATTGCTGTCGCATGAACATGTGGAATTTTCTTGCAGTTCATTCTGTCTGGCAAATGTTCAGTGAGTCGTTTGTAAGTACGTATCTTGAGGTTAAGCAAAGAACCCTCCATCCTTATCACCAACTGAGATCATTCTATTTCTTTCATTATGTTCTATATTGCGAATTCCTACGTCTTTTCTTCAGACGATTCCAACTTTTTTGGCATGGCATGTTTGAATGCATTCAACATTTCTGTTTGCAGGCCTGCAAATTCCCTTTCTAGTGGAGGATTAGTTGAACTTTAAAGAGGAGATAAACTCGTTGATAAAGGTATCCGAATTATTCAAAATTCATTTCACAATGAGTTGTTGTATTTAATAATAATTTCCAAAGTACTTTGTTTTTATTTGGAGGTGATATTGTCGTGTTTGGTTGACTAACAGCAACTTAAGTTGCTTTTTTAAGGGAAACCTCTTCCTCCATCAATGCTTTTACTTCTTGCTCAATTAATTGCAGCATGATATGTGACTTATTCCAATGTGACATTATAATATTTGCGTGATGTTGTCAAATGGTGTCTAGTTCATTATATGATTTCATTTCCTTATGGATACGATTTTCGTAAAAGTCATTAGATGAATGTTTAATTACTAGTACTTATTCAATCAGAACATTTTATAATTTTCTACATAGTGCATGTTTTCAGCATGTTCGTGGTTGTGCAATGCACATGTTGCATTTATTAGAAGATAAATAATAAGAAGTTTTGATTAAAATTGATCATAAGATTTTTACGTTTTCATAGCTTCAATTGCTTTGTGACTATGTTAATAGAAAAATGATTCAGAATTATGAATCTGGGATATGCTGAAAATGGACAAATCAGAAGTAAAATGACTTAGTAACTAAACCGTAAAACCTCCAACAGACCGCGACATAAGCACCACCTTTCCAATCTACTGCTTTGTGAGTAGGCAATCAGCAGTCTGCAGCCTACCAAGAGATCTGAGAGACTTAAATTACATATTATTGTCGCTTATTCGCAAAGAAGGTTTTTACTTAATAAGTTAATGACGCATGTTTTGTCCTGAATTCCCTAAGTCGCGAACTTTTATTTGGAAAAGTGCAGATTTCTGTTGAAATTTTGATCACAGTTTTATTTGTTGCCACCTGACACGTACGGTAGAAATTAAAAATTGCAAACCATCCAATCGCACTGTATCCCTTATTATATATACAGGGTGCTTGTGATCTTCTTGTGGATTTTTGTCAATAATATTATGCTGAACACTACAGCTCATGAACAAAGTTGTTGGATAAATGAACTATATGTAAGTACACTCGACGACAAAATGCGTTATCATTGAATATGTCTGAGCTATATTTCACCAGATATGCAAACAATAGTCATATGCAATGGAGTGCATTGGTTGCTTAGCTGGACGTTAGCCATGCTTCTCTATCTACTTTATGACTTTTACTATCTGGGGCCTGTTTCATATAATTGTCAGTTGCTTATGACTTTCATAAGTCATAACCATTGAAATTGTTCATAAGCCTTATGAGAACTTGTTGCATATAGACTTATAGTTATAACTTCATTTTCATAGGCAATTTCATGACACTTATGAAAATCTTCATTAACGTTACAAGGAGCAATCGCTATTTTTGTCAGTCCATCCATCGATACCGATCTATTTTTAGCGCTAACAGACACCAATTTCTCAGAAACCGCGAGTACAGCGAGTACGAGTCTCATCATTTACTGCTGTGCTGAACTGTGAGTCTGTGATACCCTAGCGATGTCGCAGAGAAATATCCATCTTTTGACACTCATTCTCGAACAGAAGAGCGTTCTGTTTGGTGCATTCTCAGCAACTCCTACGAAAAAGATAAAAACAACGCGTGGGAAGAAATCCTGAAAGACTTCAAGCGCCTATTAGTCCGGCAGCCAGAACGAGTTTCTGCAGGGAACGAGGCCGAAAGTGAGACTTTCACAGAATGATGTACACCCGATACCTACTACGAATCGGCACGTCTGCCGAGTTCTAGTGAGTTCCTCTTCTTGTCAGACAAGATCAAAGAAAAACACATGTAAATCCATAAGGACACAGATTGCAGTTTTTGGCTAAAATGAAATTATGCATGTTTTCTCTTATCAACTGAAAAGTATTAAGTCTAAAGTCATAATTTTTGGCATGGAATGTCTTCAGGTCATTTTCTTATGATGTGCATGTGCTACTATCATGGTGTTGATCGACAATGTGTGTGAGAATGTGGTTAAATGTGGATAAAGTAACTCAAAATGTTTGTGTTTATCGACATTAAGAGGCTCGCCAAATCTAAATGTGTTTAGCCTTACAGACATGGGTGCATGAAGATGAAAGGAAATGACCTGAAGACATTCCATGCCAAAAATTATGACTCTGGGCTTAGTATTTTTCGTTTAATCAGAGAAAACATAGAAAATTTCATTTTAGCCAAAAGCTGCCATCTGTGTCCCATTGGATTTACATGTGTTTTTCTTTGATCTTGTCTGACAAGAAGAGGAACTCACTAGAACTCGGCAGACGTGCCGATTCGTAGTAGGCATAGGGTGTACATCATTCTGTGAAAGTCTCACTTTCGGCCTCGTTCCCTGCAGAAACTCGTTCTGGCTGCCGGACTATATATGGAAGTGACCCATCTAACGGTAAAGGCTGGAAGTACCTCAGAATGTACCTCAGTTGTCATATGCTCTTTGCAGCGAATATGGAAAAATCGCACAGTGCTGCCGATGTATAATTGGTGGCATTTAGAGCAAGAGATCTGATTAACAATGTTTTCTTCTTGCACTTCGTAGAGTAAAGCACAGGACAATTCGATAAGTTGCATCGTTGATCTTGTTGTGAATTCGTTTTGAGTGCATTTCTTAGTGTTCTACTTTTTCTTGTTAGCCGAATATTTACTTTTTCTCGTCGAAAGACGCGTTTTTTGGTTATCTGCTGATTCTTCATCAGAAGGCATTTGAACAGCTGTCAAGCGAACAACATCATAGCATCAATTCTGGCATATGACCACGATGAAAGCAACCGTCGTCTAAGAGAAGCTTTTTATGTCAACAAGTTTAAACCATCAATCAACAACAAACAGTGATTCTAACTTTTTCTGATACCTAGGATTCAAAATTTGCTTATGTACCACCAACTTTTCAGTCAAGTCATTGTTTTCTATGCTACTGATACTATGTAGCCCAGTACTACCTGCCTCATGCATATCTCTATTCCCTATTTCCTATATCACCCCTTCCATGTCATATTTTTATGATATGATTGTACAAAATATCTTGAATCTTATGTAAAAGTCAACGTTAAAATTCCTTTTTGCCTGAAGATGATCACTGAGAAGTGATTGAAATTGATAGCATCATAAAATAAATAAGATAACATCAAATTATTCTTGACTCTTCCCTATCAACAAAATATGCTTTTTTAGTCAAGACATTTTCAAATTATTAAAAGCTGTTTATTGCAGCCATACTGAAACTCCTATGAAAGTACAACGCACACTACACACAGTAAAAGATGCAAAAAATATATCCACAATATTACATGAGTTGTATCACTTCACTTCGACGAGATTGCAGATCAGGATTCTCAACGTCATCCTCATTTTCTCTTAGAAAATCCCTTCCATCTTCCTCGATAATGTTCTCAGAATCATCGCTTGCATGGATATCTTCTTCATTATTAAATGATGCATTACACGATAAAGCCATATTACGTAGTGTAGCGCAACATTTGATAACTTTACAAGAAAACTGTAGTTCGAAAGGAAGGCGATCAAATAAGCATCGAAATCTCTGTTTCATTACTCCAAATGTGCATTCTACAACGCGACTGGTTTTCTTGTTAGCTCGATCAAATCGAACTTGCTGGTCACTGACAGTATTCAAAAGTGGTGTCAACAAAAAGTTTGTATTAGCGTATCCAGAGTCCCACATTAGGTAGCCCATGGGATGAGGTCGCCAGCCAGAGTTCAGCCGATCATACAGTTGGCTGTTGCAGAACACACGAGAATCGGAAACACTGCCCGGCCACTTAGCTGACAGGTATAGAATGCGGAGGTCCGGTGACTACCATAACGTTTATGCTATGATAACCATGTCGATCAACGTAACTGTGCTCATTTTCAACTGGTATCTTGATGTTTACTTAAGTTCCGTCAATTACTCCCACGACGACCGGAAGTTCAGCTATATCGAAAAATTTCTGTACTCTTGTTTGGGTTTCAGACTCTCCCTCAAAACTTATGATATCGTTGAAAAGATGTTCGTTAACAGCGTCAACAAATCGATGAATAGTTCTAGAAACCGTCGATTTGTGTATTCTGTGAGAATCAGCTATTGTGGTGAAAATATCTCCCGTAGAAAGGAATTTCAAAGCATCCATAATTTGCTGTTTCGATGTAAGTACATAATTCCGACTGGTGGGATGCTCAAGATATATATGAACGCGATCGATGATTGAATTCAATGTATCATCATTGAGCCTGAATCGGGATATGTTGTCGTCGGGAAGTCTGTTAAAGTTAATACGCTCACGAAAAATCCGAGGTCGTCGCTGAATTAATTCAAATGATTCCATGTATGAGTCGTCATCGTCACTTGAAGAGCTGTTGAAATCTGCCATGTCCTTTCGCCTTAAAATCACTTACCGTATTCATAGGCCGTTCCGATTTAATGAAAATCATAAGCAAATATTGAAGGAAATCCATTGGATTTCCCCCGAGAAGATTCATAAGTAAATGTTTGTGCAACGCACACTTATGGCTTTCACTGAAAATTTCTATCTGGTGCACTTATGAACTTTTTCAAGCTTATGACATTTCAGTTTGAGTTATATGCAACGCAAAACTTCAATATACTTATGACTTTCAATAATAATTAGGTTATGAAAGTTATATGCAACAGGCCCCTGGTATCTTCCTAGCAGTGACTGAGATTGCTTCAGTTGCCACTTTTGCGATGACATGATCGTGAGAAGGTCAGCCGTAGTGAGAATTTTGACATCGATAAGAAGCCTCCTTAGAAAAAGCATCGATTCTTTGGATAAGCTGATGATGGAAACTCTTTCCATTGCTGCGAGAAAATGTGTGGACGATCACAAAGCGAGAAGACTTTCGGATGTCAAGATGGCAAAGATCATTCGGATCATCAAGATGGGAAGATCATCGAAAGCAATGTACTCAAGGAAGGAGCGGGTATCAAAGATCTGGAGCATCTAGCTCTACAGTAGGCTATTTAAAGCCTTAAGTTATTCCCAATCGATTACAATTTTGTTTTTTGATGACTGAAGTTCCACATTCAGGATCCTACATTTCACCTTTAATATTTTTTTCATTGATGAGACAACATTCTATCTCAATGGGAATGTCAGCCACACAAGCCCTCACTTGATAGACGGGAAACCGACCCGATCACCTTTGATAATTAGCTGATCTGTGGTCACATCTCACCTCAGGAATGAATAGTTGCTAAGTAATAGAAGAGACAGTCAAAGTAGAAAGTTACAAGGAGTACGTCCAGTCATTACACAGCTACGAAATCGAACACAGATGTACTAACAGGATGGGACAGACACAAGCATTTAGGGATCTTGAAAACGACAGCCACAGAAATCAAAATTGAATGATCGTTAGATTGGTCGGGATGGCCGACTCTCTGTTCTCCAAAAAGCCTAGACTTGCCACTGCTGAACTGCTTGGTGTGGAGCCAGATGTTAAATGATCTCTAATAAGCACCGTATCCAAAACACTTACATTAATTGAAACGAGGACTAACATTACTTGTTGAACAGCATAAACACAGATTATTAATTAATTATCGTGCTTAAAAAAACTTTGTGATGCTCATTGAGCTTTGTATGCCCTTGATGTAGGTCATGAGGAACACGACCATTTTTGTTTTTGAAGCAAATGCTCGTAGTGGTCCTCGACTTTTGGCTCCTTAAAACCCATTAGCACCCACGGGTGACATTTGTCACTTTAAAAGTAGGTTCCGTGGCGCAATTTTGATTAATATTAGGGACTTCATTGTACTTTTATTTATACATAATAATTAAAAATAAACAAAAGCCTAAAAAAGTGAAAAATTGTGGTATATAGTGTGCTATTTATGTGCGAAATATATGTCTAAATTTAATTAAATTTTAAACTGTAAATTATCTATACAATCACATTTTCAGTGCTCATGTAGACAATCATTGACAAGACTAAATGCATCAGCTTCTCATGGAAATATTGCCAAGTCTTTGTAGGTATCTAGTGTTTGCAAGAGTGCACTTGAAATTGTCTTGATGCCACATGTCACCAAACTAAAATGCTGACAACTGTCACCTTCCGACATTGCAGTGTTTCATGGGTAGAACAATATCCAGCTTATTTATGGCTTATATCCGATTATCTCTTCTTTATAAAAGTTGAGTATCTGTTTAGTACTAAAAGTTGATTCCCGAGGACAAAGCACTTTTCAATTTTGCAGTCAATGGTTACAGAAACGGACTATTGTATGACATTTCACAACATTAGAGATTACAGACCGGCATGTACAGTGCCTGACAGCACGTTTGCAAGTTTGAAAATTTCAATCTTAGTTTTTCAGTGTCCCCATAATTAGATTTGAACGAAAACTCTAAACCGGTGCCAACACTCATGCACATGAACACTGGCGAGTAACTGGAACATAGATATTGCTCAAACAAAGAATAGCATAGATGTCTTACCATCAGCAATTTGTATGAAGTCCTTTCAACTAAACAGGAGCTCTCACATGCCTTGGCATGTCAACTGAAATCAACTTCTATGCAGCGCTTTTAAGCATGACATTACATCTGGGTTGTCAATTCAATCGCAATGAATTATAATTTCTTTCAAAGAATTTTATGTTTTTTGCTCATGTGTTTATACTACTTATAAATTATGGCAAACTGCTTACAAGAGTAGATAATGAGCATCATTGTACTTAAAAACATTACTTGTAACATGCTGACGTAATTCATGCCTTCTAGAAGGTTTATCAACAGAAGAAGCGAGAAACACATCAGAAAATTTGGAAAAAGTCAAAACTTGCAAACTTCCTGTCAGGCACTGTAGCATGTGACGTTCGCAAGAATGTTGCATCAACCTTTATGTTTGATATCAAAAAGCGGTGGACTAAGATTTGCATTTATCTAACTGATATTACTGGCCATGTCTTCGATGAATTTCTCAAAGTCAAACTCCGTATGAGTTCCACTCGAGTATGATTATTCAGCCACAATACGGAGAGCGTGGCATGTAAGGAAAGATAAAGAAGCGAAATAGACCAAATGCTGAATTTTGATTTGCTTCCGTTGCAGCATGCATTCTTAGTATGATACTACGTCAACGTCAGAATTTGTATTTTTCAAATGCAGCTGATTGTATTTGTCGAATGCGTTTCTTGAAGATGTGATTTTTGTAGGCCTACTATAGAGGGAGACGGTGAAGATGAATGAGATATTGTTTTTGTATGACCGCTGACAGGTGGTAATAATAGTGACATTGAAAATATCAAATTTGAACAGAATTTTATCCGTAGTTGACATGGATAAGTTCTTCGACCGAAGTAAATGATAAGTAATATAAAAGTAGGCTTAAATACAAATATTCAAAAAATACTGGCTAACTAGGTACTATTACCTATCACCAGTCTGACGAAGCCGGAGGTGAAGTGTCCGTTAATTTATTTTATATTTTGTTTACTTCAATACAGATTTGATAGAGGAATTTTACATTCCTTCTCATTTTCTTAGTGAGATATGATGACTTCGTACTCAGTAGTGGTAGGCTACGTGTACGACAAGTTGGTCAAAGTCAGAAAGCATTAAGGTGGATAGCCCAAAACCCATTGCGCTTGACCGGTGATACCGGAATGTGATGAGTGGATTCCATCATTCCAAATGCCCAGACATGCATATATGGTGTTGAATGGTGAAAAGTTGTAAGCCTGCTTTCCGCTGGTGGCACACGCTCCGGACACGTGGCACTCGCAGTCTCCATTGCGGTGTCTTGGAGGATCTTTCAATATTCCAATGAGATCCCAAATCAATTTCCTTCGAGGCCTTATTCTTTTTGTTGGCAAAGAGACAAGCGGTGGGTGTTCTCAAGCCGAAAAACAGGTGCACATCTGATTTTAGAACTGCACAAATTGTGCTCAGTTGCATGTTAAAACCCTGTTTTATGCCATGCACGAAGCTTGGGAATCATCAAAGAGATTCAGATAATCATATGAATAATCCTTACAAAACATGCACCGCAGCTTAAGTGATTTGTCCCTTTCAGCAATTGGTCACACGGACTGCAAAGGAGTTTCAAGGAAGAGAAAAGTGACGATTCCTGTATATTTCTTAGACGCCAACTAGTCACATTTCTTACGTGACAAATGAATAAATATGCTAGTTAGACAATCTCAGATCTGGCCATTTCGACAAGATTCTCTGAACCATCGACAGATTATTGCATTAATAAATTATGGGGCACGTATCAAATTATTTTTTGGAACAAATAGAAATAAGGAGACAATAATAATTGCAACTTGCTGCAGTTGACATAAGGATTTCGAGTATTTCACGGTTTTTCCTATTAGTTAACTAGCTGCAATGATTTTCGTAGAATAATACTCAAGAGATGTCACATATATGAAAGACACTTTTTCTTTTGATGGAAGCTGAATACAACATCACTCACTCATCAAGAAAATTATAATCTGATTTGCTTTTACACTTCAGCAAGCCAGATTATTAATTCTTGTGAAATTTGACACCTCCAGAGCAAAACGAATATCGACCTGCAATCAAGTAGTTCTTTAAAAATCATTGATAACCATCTGATATTAGCAAATTGTTTTTCATCTATTTGTCAAAATTGAGTTCAAATAATAGAAAATTGGCATTAATACTATTATTCCAATTTCAACTGAGTGATACCTATTAACTTAACAGGTATCACTCAGTTGAAATTGGAATTCAGGAAATAGAATGTGAAGAGGGATCAGTACTCAGCGATCTCAAGGTTCTAATCCCGGCACTAAAGCATCTTGGACTAGAAGTGAACAGTTCAAAGAGCATCATTTTCACTACGAATTCATGTCTACAGATGACCAATTCATCGGCTCAAGATTCCATTCTGTCTTTTTTGCCAGGAATTAAACGAGTGAACAGAGACAACATAAGCCTCTTGGGAGCGCCTTTATCATCAGAGTCAATTTCAGGTGTAGTATCAAAGAAGCATAATGAAGTTAGAATACTGATGGAACGTGTTGGTCTCTTAGATTCGCATACCGGCTTCTCCATACTGAAACATTGCTTTTCTGTGCCAAAATTAACTTACTTGCTCAGAACCACTCCTCTCTACAAATGTACCGACCTTTTGCACTCTTTGAATTCAACCATCATCAATTGTTTGAAAAGGACTGCTAATGATGATTTCATAGGTCCCAGTTTATCTCAAGCCGTTTTGTCAACGAAGCATGGTGGTTTAGGAATTCGACGTCCTAGTGATATTGCTCTTCCAGCTTTCCTATATTCCTTATATTCTGCAGAGGATCTGGCAAAGGCTATTTTACAAAATGTTGCGGACTTGCCTACGTCCTTTTTCATGGAGAAGCGAAGATAAAATGGAAATCTCTTGCTCTTCAGTTTCCATCTTCCAAGGATTTTGCTAAGCAAGAAATATGGGATAATATTCGACAAGAGCATAATTTTGACATTCTGTTGGCCTACGCCAACCAATTTGTCGTGCTCGCCTACATGCAGCCAAAAGATAAGAAAGTGGTTCTTGGTTGTCTGCTTATCCTGTTTCATCGCTGGGTACGCATTTGGACGACAATGCTTTCCAGATCGCTATCGCACAAAGGGTTGGAGCAGTGATCTGTGTACCTCACCAATGCCGTTGTGGCGGTATGGTCGACAAGTTGGGCCTTCATCCCTTGTCTTGTCGTTTCAATTCTGGGAGAGCTCAGCGTCAGTGAATGACATAATCAGACGATCTTTACAGGCCGCAGGAATTCCATCAATCCTCAAGCCGATAGGCCTGAGTCGCGATGATGGCAAACGACCAGACGGGATGTCAACTTTCCCTCTTCGACATGGAAACCGCTAGTGTGGGACTTCACATGCGTCGACACGTTCGCACAATCACACCTGATCGACTCAGCCATGGAAGCCGGATTTTCTGCCTCAGCTGCCGAAAATGCAAAGCGCACGAAATATTCGACCATCATCAATGTGCCTTTCATTTTCGAGCCAGTAGCGGTCGAAACGTCCGGTGTATATGGGAAGACCACAAGCCGATTCATAAAAGAGCTCGGCCACCGCATTTCTGAAGCCACGGGCGACACACGAGAAACTGTATGGCTCCAAAGGATCGCGATAGCTGTCTTGCGTGGCAACGCCCTCAGCATTCGCCTGGCTGGCAAAGCACTATAGTGACCAACTTTTCCTCCTCGCCCTCGTTCTTTTGTAATGACTTTCCATGAAAACTTGACTTGTCCTCTAATTTATCTTGTTGAATAAATATAAATGAAATGGAAATATAATTAATTAACCCCATGCCCACCCACTGAGGTTCATTGAAAAATGTACCCTGCTGAGGGACCCGCTTATTTCCGAAACAAAAGGTCCAAATTCAAAACAAATGACATCAAATGGAAGCTCTCATCAGAGTCAGAAAGCTATCCTTTTGAAATTCAAGCAACAATGGATTTCACAAAACCTTCATTCACACTATTGAATTTTGAATTCAAAACATTGAAGTCGAAATAGAAGTTACAAAGGAGTTATCACTTGTTGCTCAAATTGACACGAGTACACTTTCATTTATAAATTCGAATAGTTTGAAGATTAATAAGGACACCTGAAAGCATTCGAAGTAATAATAGTACAAAATTCGACAAATCTGTTGAACATCTATTCAATTTCTTAAAAGCTCATTGTGACGAAAGTATTAAGCCGAATGTATTCAAAATCGACAAGAAACTGTAGAATACGTAGAAAATAAGCTATCAAAAATTTGGAATTAGCACCTCGCTTCGTTCAAGAGGTAGATGACATTTTCGGTAGGTGAGAGGAGCTCAGAGTCGAAGGTTAAATGATGGCAGTCTACTCTTTTGCAATAATACTTTAATGACATGACTGTATTCATGCCTACAGCCATTTTATCCGTGGTTGACATTCGGATCGCTTTAGAAAATGATAATGTATGTAACTAAATAAACGTAAAGCTTCGCCTTCGGCTTGGTCACACGTGATGATGTTAGGTGTTGGATTGCTACGCATTGATATCTGGGGCAATTCTTCGGTTTATGATCAGTAACAAGTGACAAGTGATTTATGACAAGTTGATTTTGACAAGTGACCATGATTTCAATCCTTCGGCTTGATCAGCAGCCACTTGTTAAGACATGACCTGTTAATCTTGCTGAATACCAGTGGATAATGCGGAGCTGTGATTGGTCGAAGTGGTGCAGAACATAGTGAAACAAACTATGGGTAAACTGTACAGGAGATTCTTCCGTCATAGATTTTCATTTCGATTTTATGCTAATATAGCATCTATATTTTACGAATCATTGTAATAATCATTATGGTGACAAAGAATAAATGTGATATTATAATATGATAATGTGATATAGATGTGTGACTTGTCATAGCGCATGATCAGTGACCGAAGAATTGCCCACATGGTCGAAGTGACTGAATATTCCCACAACGCGACGTACATTCATGCTCCGCAAGTTGGAGCATGTTGTATTTATCGTCCACTTTCTGGACCTGGTATAATGGAGTGTCGACCGAGATGCATGTGAGCATTTGAGATTCAGACATTGAAATATTCTTTCAACCTTGAGCATCCTTGTGGATTATCTAACATAAAATTAAGAGCACAACAAGCAATTAATACAATACATGTGTAGTTCACCCGCGGACTGCCATGACATTCCATGCCATTGCATTGACTTAATGTGTTGTAAAAGCATCGAATGTCATAGATGTTTCGTCTATAAATTTCATATTTATTTACTTCAATGCAAATTGGTCGAAGAATTGTTGCTTTCTCTTCTCATTTTCTAAAACATTGTTATTGTATGTTCTTCCTTTTGTGAATCTAACCGCAGAAGGCCAGTATCTAGTCTTGTACCTTTCAGAACAAGATGAAGATACAGATTGTTTCATAAAAAATGGATCACCCTTAAACATCGCCTTAACTTCAACTTTGTCTAACTCCGTCAAACTTGAACGAATTTCTCTGAAAAAAAAGAAATATTGTGCTTACTGTGCTCACTTGTATCAATGTTGTTCAAGCAAGCATGATTTATTGTTGTTCTTTCCTGTTAGAGATAAAAAAAGTAGAGAATAATTTGATTTTCTTTTATGTAGTTAACATAAAAAACTCACTCTTATAAAAAATTACATTTTTTTTTGTGTTTATTAATGTAGTTTGTTCTTCAAAAAAGCTCAAAATCAAGCAAAACAAAAAAAAAAAAGTTAAATCAGCCAAACCAGAACATTATTCATTCATCATAATGTAACTGCTACACATAACATTAATATGGACTTCAGAACATGTCCATGACTTCTTACTATATGGTGGTTGGGTGGTGTTTCTGCTCCTATTCGCTTTCGTGACATCTTCTATCTCTTACCGTGATAACAATACAAAGCAACAATGAACACAAAAACATCGCAAAAACCAAAGAAAACATCACAATGCTCGAGGGTTTTGCGAAAAGTGTCCTCTTTGCTAGCAAAAAGCAACAACAAAAAGCACAAATTGGCCATGCGTGCATTCTCTCCTGGCATAGGCTCTGGCCGTCCACGCAAAATACAAACAACCCATTTTGAAATTTTGTTAAAGTGAGACGAAGTCTCTTCGTTCACTGTCTCAGTGCACTAGACTCGTCATTTCTGACTCCACTATTCGTAGAGGACCACTTAGCTGACTTTCGATCGTAAAGTATTGGGCCCATTGTATCGAAATTATCAGATCAGCATCCAGAATTCCGTCAGCAAAGAAACAAATGGGTTCATTGTCATGGCACTGGTCATTCAAAATCAATGGGTTGTCTGCGAATCCTGTGATTTAGTCAAAAAAGGATGTCATGAACGATTGAAATTTGATTGTCATTAAATAAAACGTATCAGATGGATTCTGATCGCCCCCTTCGTATCGGTACAGGCCCCATGGTCCTCGTTTACGCAAAATGGACCTGGCATTTGACCCATCTCGCCAATCACACATACAAGCAACGAGGAACCATGAGATTTGAACGCTGAATGAATGTTTTACGAGATGAACATTGGGGAATTATTCAATCCCAGTGATCTACTCAATGGACTATCTTATTTATGGGATATATGTATTCGTTTCAGAGTATGATAGTACAGTCCAGGGCTGAGGTAGTCTCATGGAGCTTTTGAGATTGTGATCAAACGTTCATGGAAAACTCTGGATTTACATCGAACACCAATGGCCATGTAAAAAACTTCATATTAGTCGTTCACTGCAGTTACCCATGGCCGTATCACAACTTACGTCACTGTTAAAAGAGAGTGGAGAAAGTTAGATCAAAAAAAAAAAAACGAAATCAAGAAATATTATGCCTATCCGAATGGTTATGTCATGACGATAAGGTAGGGGCACAAAATATTATCTTCTTAAGAGACCGTACTGTATCAAGTCTCAATTTCAGCTTTAAGACATTAATCATTATCTATATTAGGGAAATCAATTTAAAAGTATTATTAATATTAAATCTTTTTATTTTTTTATTTAGTTTTATCTGAATCCCACTTTACTATTTTGGATATATTATCATTACAAGGCACTAAGCTGTCGATATCACCTACAGATGACTTTTGCTTTCACTCGCATTCCTTGTGTACGGTCGGAGTGGCCTAGTGAAGAAGGTGGAAGCTCGTGTCCACCGCTAACTTGGGTCACGCGATTGCGGTCGCGGAATCAATGATGTTGGCATCTTTTATTGACTTAAGATATTCAATATTATGCAAGAGACAATTCTATCAAAGTCAATTCTCAGTAAATGGAAGGCGTCGTTCTTACTCCATATCTTGGCAACGCTATTCACGGCGCAGTACTGTTTTCAGTATAGGCAAGGTTGGATCTTGAGTTTTGGGTCGACCTTGGGTAAGTGATGCAAAACTTGGGTTTTCTATTAACGCTGAATATATACAGATCAAGCTACAAAAATTAATATTTTAATTTGAATCTTAGGAGAGCCACAGGATAAGAGTATAAAGTTCTGATATTTTATCAAATTTCCACTGGATTCACAGAATATTTCAAAAATGAAAAACTTGGGATTATTAGCTATTTCATTCTGGGCTTGACAATGCCGCGCATTGAAAGTTCATACATATCGTATCTACTGTAAGCTTACATGTGTTTTGTTGCATTTTTATATATTCCGCATATTTCATATCTTTGCAGTTATCTTCACACCCTTAACTTTCTGCGATAGCCGACATTTATCCAAAAATAAATTCATTCCGATTTCGTATTCTAAATATGTTTAGCCATTTACTTACTGCGCAGCTATAATATTTATCAAGCTTGTTCATATTTCTGAATGATAAAATGAAGACAACTGCTTTGCTATGAGCAATGTGTAACTCAATCATAATCAAATTAAGATCTTCAATTAGTCAGTATATCAGTGTAGGTTAAATTAAAAGAAAACTTTATGACGTAGTACATGTACTTATGCTACTACACTTATTATTACAATTATTACAATACTTATTATTATTATATTACAATTATTGCAATAATAAATCGTTTCACATTAATACCACACTTCTCATTGGCCTAATAGGAATTTTGGCCTATAGAAGAATCTTTATGTCAGCACGAAATACAAAGAATGCACTTCGCTTGCTTGATTTCATTCATTTATTTAAACTTGGGCTTAGGTCTTAGATTTTGGGTATTGGGTATACCCAATACAAGCTTTTGCCCAACCTTGGCATAGGCCTACATCTCTTTTTAGTCCTTTAACCCTAACAGATCTACGGCGGGTATTCAACCCGCTCTTAATAACTCATTTCTAATTCCAGACATACTTCGAACATCAACTTGAAGAATATCCCTAAACATGTTAACACAATTGCTTATTGATTTCATATCATGAACTCTACATTTACTTTTAAACAACATTTCAAAATCAACTGAAGTATCAAACTTAATGTGATATGAAGAACTTTGACAATACATGCTATTGAAAATTTTGAAACTATATTTCCTATCACACGCAAATGCACATGATTATCATAAATCAATGAGCAGAAGAATTATCGTGATGAACATGAAGAGGTAAGACGCACAATTCACATGAGCACACTCAGGTACATCGTATAATATTGTTTTCCGTGCACATGTTCGTTAAGTTCTTTAATAATGTCAAATGTCGGATTTTCTGACAAGCCCTATTCTCAAAGGCATTTGTTCTACATCAATGAATCAGTGAACGGAAAAGGGAAGATCTTGCAAACTCACCTCCACGGTCGAGAAGTTCACACTGACATTTTTTGTTTCAAACTGACCTTAAGGCTGAGCGTCCTTACCCACTAATATCATCTCACGCAAATTTCACCTCCAGTGAATCTAATCGCTGTGTTCCCTTTCCGAATGGAGATTTGAAACTGGCATCAGAGTTTATATTATTGTCAGACTTGCCAAGTCTAATCGCGAGTTGCTGTGAAACACTGATTGATTGCCTTTTGATGACGATAAGAGACGTTTGGAGAATGATGCCTCTCAATATCCTCGGCAACAAGAGAATGTTCGGCTTGATAAGTCATTTTAATCCATGTGAAACAGGAATGTGAAACAGGAATTTTAATGCCTCGAACCTGTGCGAACTCAAAAATTGAGTCAAGCGCATATCGGAAATGAATGATTGATGCAGATCGTGGCGTGATGGTATTTCGGAAAACATCTGATTAAAATTATATAGTTCACTTCAACTACCGACATTTTCTCTGGTGATTTGTAAGTACGTTGAAATGGCAGTTTTCTCAAAAATCTTCACTTCAATTTTCAACTGCAACTCATAACACGCAATTGTCGCATAGTGACGATGTGAGAAAGAAGTCACAGCCCAGCGTGTTCTAATTCATCTGCATCCACAGTTGTGAGACTGACAAGTATGATAAGTGCGACTGCTTTGCAAGTGTGATGCAGCACATTTAACCTATTTCTATTCAATTGCAGAAGCTCTGCCTTAACAATTCAACAATTAGATCAAAAAAAGAGAGTTTCAAGCATAGAGGTCTTTTAGCTTTGTTCCCTGATCCTTAACGGTAAAATGAACATTTCAAATAGAAGAATCGTCTGAACTGCTGATATCCAAGCAGAAAAGTTCTGGGATTGCGATATCTAAAGAGAAAACGCTTAAAGGCGTACTCTACTTGATCATTTTATGTCATAGAGGTCCATTCTCTCCATCATGGCAACTGAATCTTAATCATGAAGTCAGTTACATATAGAATAGAAAGCACAACAGAGAGATGGAGAACATTCGGGTATACTAAAGGTACTTCCTCATGTCTTTCTCTGTCTAAATGCAGCACTTGTTGGGAATTGAGATCATGAGTAGTACGAGTACTATAAGGTATTATAAAGCACGGCAAAGTCATAAAATTCAATATAAGTATTATAAAGTGATATTTTTTGAATTGAAGATATTTTCTAGGAAACATCGTCTTCTACTTGTAAATAATTTTCTTTCATAATGAACGATCGACGCAAATTGCCGAGCATCAAGTCAACGGAAATGTTTGTTCCTTTATCCGACACAGCGCCCTGCACGACTGTTGCAGGGAATGCTTATAAATTACTTTACCCAACTTGTTTCTTGTAAACTGTGTTATACATCTTCTAGACAACTGTGCTATCCTTGATCGTTTGACTTTAGTTTTTGATTGAACTTCACTTTAGCAGTGTTGCAGTCGCTGCTATCACGAGAAAAAATCTGTTTCACCACAAGTGATTGTTTTTTGAAGGTCTAATTGACTGAAAATTGCGGAATATCAAAAAGTTGGGGATGTGACACGCTTGACAGAAATAGTATATTCCTTCAAAAATATACTATAAAATATACATATAAAATTATATGCCAAAAATAATTAGGCCTATTGTCCGTAATGCTGAGGCTGTGGTAAAGGATAGGGCCTATGGCAAGAGGAATTATCAACAATCGCAGCTTGATAGTAAAGTATTGGTTGAGTATTCAGTTTGCAGCATTGTGTCAGCTTCTGAAGCTTTGTAAATCGAACTCCAGATTGATGTCTGTCATTTGAAACTGGAAATGTCATTGAAAAAAAAATCGTTTGAATGTCATTTTTGCTGTACAATAATCCTCCAATGCTGCAAGATGTATTTTGTGCAAAAAGGAGGCAAGGCAAGTCAGCATCTGTAAAATTATCACTCTCTATGTTGAAGAAATGCTGAGAAAATGTTTATTTTTGAGTGATAATTTTGAAACATGCATTGTTGCTTTATCACATTCTACAAAATCATGAGAACAGCTGCGAGTTGGAAACTTAGTAAAATCTGTGAATAGAACATAATCCGTGTATTTTAATTATGTATTATAAGATCAATTAAGTCATAAATTTGTGTTCTGGGTTGCCGTAGTCATGAGTCTAATTAGACAATTAGATCAATTAGACAATGAAATTCTGCCTGTCAATAGTTTAGAAATGGCTTCAGAAATCATTGGTCATGCGGTCTGATATCTATGATTCATACAACTCATACATCGAGGAAGTAATGTCAGTGTAGCAGAAAACTGTGGCGACAACTCGGTTACACTTGTCTCGATTAAACTCGCGCTTCACGCTCATGTAATCGCTCTTGGTGTAACCTTCAATTATTTCTGTTTGAATGCTCAGCAATAACCGCAATGTTAAAAGCGTGAAATGCAAGCAGAGTTAGAAATTTTTAATCATTGGAAAAAAGTCTGCAAATTTTTATTTTCTGAGAAAGGCTGTGGAAACTTTAATGCTGTAGGCAAGACTACCGAGACTTTGGTTTCATTGAAAAATTGAATGGACATGTATTTCTAAAGAGAAGTTAATATGGTTTCCTTCTGCTCGTAAGCTTTCCCATCACTTTTCTCAAAAATAAGATCTAATCTTCTGAGGTCGAGTTTCTAGTAAACCTGGATTTTCTGCTGAAATTTTATTTTGAAGCCAGAATTTCTGGTTTACTTCATTTCTTGAATGCAAGACATAATAGGAAGCATAGGACAACCTGGGATGCTCATTTTGTTAAGAAAGTGTAGTTTTGACATCATCAAATACATTGGCTTCCCTACTTGTGTCAAAGGTGGAAGGAAACGTGTCCTGTAAACGTAGAGTAGTGTATATGGAGTGGTCGTGTTAGGCCGCAAAAATGCTATGATGCGGATGCAGTCATATGCGAGAATTAAGTAGACATTATAGTCAAATTAACTGTGTCATTAATGGAAATGTAGCATCAAAATCGATTCTAGAAACTCTTCGGCAGGACAATGCAGCATGAATGAATATTTTCTACAGGAGATAATTTATCTTCTGCTGTATTTACCCGAATTAGGTGCGCTTGCACTATTTACTTTGATGCTCATGAAAATTGATTTGCTTAGACGGATTCAACTGAGTTGCTTTCCGACTTTCGAATAGGCCTAAGTTAATGTCTGATTCCCGATCGCATGAATACTCTAGATCGTACTCTACCAAATCGATGAAATGCCTGCTACGAAATGTTTTGTATCTTTTCATCAGGTAGCACTGTTGCCACCTATCAAAGCTAGCAAATCTGAGTCGTGACTACAAAATGCTTCTCTTTCATCTAGACGCATCAATATGTTAAAAGTTACATGGCATGTTTTATTGCGTCATAATAACATGCCATTATCATTTAAAAATCGAACTTACAATACTGAATTCGATTCTAGTACAAGCAAGTGCGTTTTTAAGTAACAGCTTACACAGAAATAAACAATGTGTATTAAGAAAGTTTGAAATTAATGCTATAATAAGTCTGAAATGATTATGAAGTCATAGGGGCTGTTCATTAACTAAAATTCTGCCGACAGAAAATTAAACTGATTTAATATTCTGCCGGCAGAATATTCAGTCGACTTAATGAACGACGGTATAACACCGAAACTGGCAGAATGTTCAGTCGGTTTCGGTCTTATACCGTCGTTCATTAAGTCGGCAGAATATTCTGCCGGCAGAATATTAAATCGGTTTAATTTTCTGTCGGTAGAATTTTAGTTAATGAACAGCCCCAATTTCACAATGAAAAATTAATCAAATTATTAAATTTATTTAATAAAATTGTATTACATGTAAAATAAACTTAAAAGTATGTGAATGCTGCACGAAAATATTCAGTAAATCTATCAGTACTCAGGGCATCTCTAAGTAGCATTCAATAACAAGCTTAATCAACCTTAACTTACAGATCAATGGCTGGATGTCGTGAGGACCCATGACAGCTGCGTTCAAGTCAGACAAATTGTTTCAATCCTAAAAAATTGGTTATCATCCACTGAGCACGGACAGGGACATACTTACAATGCCAGAACTCAATCAGTGTTCCACTAAGCACTATGAATGCATGCAGGCTGACCTAAATATATTGAGATGATGCAAAGTTGCAATTAGTTTGTTATTTGAATTTTTTTTAATAATAATTCAGTCAGTGGTCAAATATCACATTCTTATTGTGATATATCGCACATATTAGAAAATTAAGAGATCAAATTCCTTTTCGCATAATTTTTGGCAGAAATCGCTTCATTTATGGCCTCATCCTTTTACAATGCCTGGCAAATAATTTTATTATTGCGTACGTAAATTTCCTTTAAATAAAATACTGAGGTTACAGTAAGGATACATCGAATGAAGGAAGTGTTGCTGTGCCATGAACAGTTGCCAAGCAGTAGTAGTATATCTGAATCCTCATTTTGCTTCAAGTGCCTGCATGATGTGCTCCTAGGATCCTATATGCGGTTAAAATTCTTTCTTCAATTAAGGACGTCAATTGTGAGTCTCTTTCGTTTCTCGGAGTACTCAATACATATTTGAGTTGCGGGTTGCTTCTTGACGTGAGAAGTCGGCCAGATTTAAGAGCACGATGCAGGTACAGTAGCAGTGTAATCGAAACAATAAACAAGAGAAGATCTTTTTGACGTTCATTCATGTATGTACAATGTACATGCATCTATGTGCATGTATACTGATTTTTGTGTATTTGCATCACGCGCTCACTATCATCCTTATTGTGTAATCATAATGCAGTTTTTTTAATGAAACTGTCTCGACGTCATAGATGCAGCGATGAGTACACGCCAATAAACTTTTAATTCATCAATCAGAGCTAAATCAATCATATAATCATAAATATTGACAGAATAAGCAAACGCAGAGCAGCCTGTTGTGCAGTCCTTCAGCTTGTTCAGCCATTCTAGATATTTTAAGCTAGTTTGTGCCATTCCAAGCCGAACTGATGAGACATTGTAGGGCGAAACCCATCGTCTACAGCTGCCAAGGAACTTTCGTGCTTAATTTGTTCAAGTCTGAGGACATATTTCTATTCATTTTTATTATATGAATCTCAATCTGTGTAGGGCACGAAGGCTTCATTCGAAGCCAGCTCACGAGACTAGGGATACTGATGATAGAAAAATTGTTAATTCAAAGTTACCGGTGTTCATTATGTAATTTTTCCCACACAAATCATGTGATATACAGTTCAGTAAATGTTTGAAGCTAATGGTAACGAAGTATAATCATATCATTTATTTGAGTTTTTATTTGAATATCATTCCTATGAATACGAGATCTCAGTTTTTGAAATGGCTTCCTTTGAAAGTGCGATGCGACTGAGGGGGAGGAATACCGGTATCCGAAAAAGTAAGATCATTTCATGAGATTTTTTTTTTTTTCATATTTTGAGTTGAGATCAAAAAAACACAATTTTTTGACCTCAGGATGATGTTGAAAAGTGGAAAAAGCATTTTTGAAGGCCGAAGCAGATTATCTAGATGATGTTATCTCTGCATATTGCAAAAATTCTTTGATTCACAAATGCTTATCTATGTCATCATTGAAGAAATCCCACTTAATTTCATTCTTCTGATGAGAAGAAGTGACGCTTGTTTCTGTCCTCCTAAAGCTTCATTGAATCATAGAAATTTTTCTTGATTGCATTGGGCATTCTTTTTCTCAATTTTGTGAAAGGCATCTAATACGAGGTTTCGATATCACACTAAGCACAGCAACTTGAGATGTAGGCAGATATCGACGAACCATCAAATACATGTACACTGAATTTCCAATGAATGAGTAGCTCTTAACTTGAATGCATTGGAGAATGGCAGACAATACCCCCACGTTTTCAAATCTGTCGGAGACTTTTTAGCAGAATACACGTATGATTACCATAAAGATACAAGTAGCTGATGGTATTTTCTATTTGGAAATGAAGTTTCAAGCAATTTGAATAAATACTTGATCAATTTGAGGCGGTAGTTAGAGACGCAACCCGCACTATATCTGAATGCATTTATCATTCCACTGTTTGGCGTGTGAGCATGCTTATAAGCTCTGCTTTATGTATCATTTCATCACTTGTCTTCGGAAATTATCTGACGATTTTTCAGGACCATTATTTTTTCATTGTCAATGTTATTGAATTTACTGATTTTCCCGGGCCTTTTAGGAATTTCTGAAAACAACAAGTAGAAAAGAACAGTTTTCTACCTCACTCTGGCCAGACCTGTTTAGCAGATACCAAGTCCGGAACAGATATATAACCTTGTAAAATCAAATACAAATATTTTCATAAAAAAATTATATTTTTACAAATAAGCAAGATTGTCGATATTTCATCAGAATATAAAAACTAAAAGATGTCTACGCTTGTGAGTATACCCATTCCCAAACACAATTAGAAGATTCCTTAACATTTATTCGCATTTGATCCTAAAATTTTGCAAAATACACGGGTTGCGCCAGAAGTAATAGTCGAATATGCTTCCCTATATTCTACAGCGGCGGTGAGGGTTTGATCTTGACAATTGACACAGTCGCATGTAAGCGGTTAGCTCAGTTGGTAGAGCAGAGGTCTAGTTCATCTGGGTTGTAGGTTCGAATTCGACAGCCGCACATCCTTTGCATGGCAATTCGATCTATCGTGTATTTCATTTTATTTCATTCTATTGTTGATGTAAGGCACTATTCACTGCATTGAAGCTTAATTATCCATCAGTTATCTGCCCAGATGATTTCCATCAAGTTGCAACGCAACATTTAGCATCCAATAATTGCGTAATCTGTACATCATTTTTGTTGCATAACATTTATCTCATAATTGTCGCGTAGTGTTTTCGTAACCTTTGAGAATATTTGTAGAGTTTATTTTGGGACGAAAAGTTATTAAAAGTAACTTCCTCAGAAGAAAACATATTCAATCTGTTCGTCCATAAATATCTTCTATGACCACATTGGAATGTGAATCAATATATTTTCTTTGAATTCAAATTCGAAAAGTTGCTGTTACCTATTGTGACGAAAAGTTGCCATGACGCAAGGTAAATTTGCTATGCGGGTAAGTTGCACTTAAATATCCCATTTGACATTTATTCACAGTCTGTAACAATTTCTGTGAAGAATTACATGTACATGAGCTGACAATTATTCAAAATTAAATCTTAAATATTGAAAGCCGACGAATGAATCAATTAATAAAGAAGAAACCAACATGTCACCTATCTAAAGAATTAGTTATTTTGCGAATGTGATGACGGCAGAATCCATGACATCGGTTAAGTTGAAGAATTCGCTGAAGAATTGATTTCGAAAAGAATTTCGACTGAGATTTTGCAACAATTTCCACGTAAAGTTTGGAGATCCTTCAAATATCATTTTTCTGGAAGCCCTCTTCAACTTGCTGGTCAGATTAACCAAGACGCAACAGTGTGCATATCATGACCATGACAATCAAGATCTCAAATATAAAGAGTCAGTCAACAGTCCGTCCCTTGAGTGAATTTGTGGGATGCTATCTGTTCAACGTATCTGATTGATCTGTGTTCTTCTCGGACACTGCAGCAGGTTCAAATTGCTTTAAATGTAATAGGATTTTGCCAATGGGATTTCGAAAGGAATGTGGCAAGGGCAATGAGAGAGAAATGGATCCAATGAAAATGGATTGACTGATGTGCAGTCGAGTGAAGCTCTGATTTGACAAAGCTGGACACTGTTCCATTTACAGAAGGCAAGTATCAGCACGACCTGCGATGTGAATCACAGAGCAGAGCATCTGTTTGAAGCCATCTATAATCAAAGTCATAATTTCTCTTCATGAAAGAATCAGTAGTTTTGTGTCCAACAAAAGTGAACATTTTGAAAATGAAAAATTAGCTTAAAGTATAGAAGAGGCCTAGCTGTAAAATAAGTAATGATATAAAACAATTACCATCTTCCATACTTGGCTTCTCAACTAAAACTTATGAAAAATTAACTGATATAACTTTATAACAAAATATAAATCATAATTAGAGAAATTTTTTTGATTTCCACTTTCGTTTTCCAAGTAATTTACTCATTGAATTTAGACGTAAGTTCATAATGATCGTCAATATCTTCTATTTTTAAGATTACTTGGATACATCATAGAACACAAATGCTAAACTTGCTTCTACTTGTACAGTCAAATTGAATTTTCTTGACATTCTATAAAGACATGTTTTTTAGAAATAAAAGCGCTTCAGGACAATTTAAGTATTATTATTAACCAAAACAAGTTAAAATAATAAAAGTACAAATTTTCAAACTGTAGCTACAGTCCGTCATCAGGTAAAAGGATGATGCAAAGGAATTAAAATGAGAAATGATGGAAGTTCAAAATTAAGATATCTGCTGTCTGAGATGTACGTAGATATCATCAATATCGATATGACGATTAATAGAGGACTCTGATGAATACCACGCCTCCATGAATTCCCGACCTCTTTTATGGCCGCAGGAATTCAACGGTTTGGCTCCCTTCCAATCGAAGACGTGTCCACTTTTAGCCGACTGTGTTGATATTTGAGAAAGCGGATCAATTCTCTTAACTGCTAGCTGGTGTTCATGTATACGCGTGGATAGTTGCAGTGTGTCCAATGTAATCATGTCTACAGTTAGAGCAAGGAATTCTGTAGATTACATCTCTCTTCTCCATTTCAAGTGCCTGTCTCTTTGGTTTAACCAGTTGACCTTTTATTGTTGATGTTGGTTTATTTTATTTCTAAAAAAAACATTTTACTCAGGATGCCCATCTTTACAAGAAAGACATGTGCCCAGAATACATTTGGTCACACAACTGATGGATAATCAAGCATCAATGCAGTGTATACATGTAATACCTTAGAATGTAAGGAAACATATTTGACAGTCTTCTGGCCCACCCTGAAACATGTTGAAATAAAGACTGACTCACAGACCTTATTTTCTACATTTTACAGACTTACCAAACGGTCACAAAACAATTCAATGCAAAGTATATTACCATCATGCTACAAGCGTGTATTAAAATCCTGAAAAAATTAACGGAACCGGAGCCGACAGGTGAACGGTCAACAAGTGTGGCCTAACAAGTGTGGAATGATCAACAAATGTGTCAGTAGCGACATCCTTTCATTTCTATCTATAGTCGGAGTCACTTTTAAGACTGACTTCGCCTACCTAGCATCGATCCGATAGTCTACATTTTGAGAAATCATCCAGAATACTCAGTGATGGTTTTGAGTCGAACTTAAATTTCTTGCATTCTACAGGGCTGATAATGAAAAACGGATCACCTAAATCAAGCTGAAATTCAATCGATTCTCATGTCTTCCAATAGCGTCACATATCAACGTGCCATGCATCATTAGGGAGATTTTACTCTTAGCCTTAAAATGAGCCATGATGGACTTGCATCCGTAATTGTATCTGCTGTGCAGTGCTCAAAATATGAAAATCGCTCAATTCACAAATTGCAATTTTTCAATAGGAGAACTTTTATGTGAGGATCTAGTCTTATTGTTCGACATGTTCATTTGCTCGACAAGATATCTTTTAAAAAACGTTCATTTTATCGACAACTTATACGCAG
>CAJQUW010016157.1:0-33404 GCA_907163375.1 Prostheceraeus crozeri
ACGGTCTTTTGACAATTACTGGCAGGCTATAGAACCACAGGTATACTTTGCAAAAATTACGCTTTTTTAGGCTGTCAAATAATTTTTTGAACAGGACCGCAATCTCGCAAAAAAATTCAATATCTTCAGATAAAATTTTCACTTGCTGCAGAGATACATCTTTACAGTCGACACTCTGTATTTATACTTCTATGGTCGACATATACTCTAGCACTCTGACCTAGCACCAGTGATTCTTAACCGGGGGCAATTGTGTCGCCCTGGGGAGGGAATTCAACATGCCAGGGAGGAATGACGTACATAAGGAGGATTTGGGGGGAAGGAGGTCGAAGGAGTAGTTGAGATGAACAGGATTTGTTGATTCACAGTCACGGAGTGGTTTCATCGTCAGTATTCGTTATATCGCTTCCCAAATATTCAAGATGTTTTAATTATGCGGCTACTGTTTAATAGCTATTGCGACCACAGATTTAGAAGTACCAATATATCTCTGTGTACGAGTGTTCCATTCGATTTATTTTAATTAGGGGAAAAATTAACTACGCGGCTATAGATTCATCACCTGGACGTTTTGTTGTGGCCTGCTCAGTTGCTCCGTACAAGATAGGGACTAGAAGATAGTATTCTTGGTCAGGAGGTCAGGGGGGGGATAGGGGGGGGTGGGGGGGTGCGGGCGGGGGGGGGTGCGAAGCAGATAGAAGATATGAAGATTAGGAAAGAGAGAAAGAAAAGTCATGAAGAAGGTAGAGCATATATGAGAATATAAGATGGGAGATAGAGTTGTATGATAGAGATATAGGGGGAGAGAAGTTTGAAGGTTAAGAGGAGAGGGTGCGAAGAAGAAATTAATAGCGGGAGAAAGGAGGGGTTGGTGGGGGGGAGTAAAACTTGTAACAGATGATTAGAAGAAATAATTACTGAGATCGGGCCAGAGAAGATATTCACAGGGTCGGGGGTGGGCGGGGGGGACAAGTTCTGTAAGATGTAATCTAGAACGACTTGTAAATTGAACTGGGGAAGGGGATGGACGGAGAAGGGGGAAGAGTAAAGAGTATCAGTGAGTAGAGGGGGGGGGGGGGTGGGGAAGGGGGAGATGGGCGAAGTATCTATAAGATTAATGGAGGGATATGTGTGGCAACGAGAAAAGAGAGAGATAGGAGAGATAATGAGTTCTATAGAGATAGAAACCAAACGTAATCAATTCTGGAGAGGGGAGGGAGGGGCGCGGGGGGTCTATTAGCATGACAAAGGGAAGATTGTAAGGCGGGGGGGGGGGGTAGGGTGGGGAGGGGGAGTTGAACGAAAAATGCAACGTACTACTGATCTGGGGGGGGGTTTGGCGGAGGGTGGGGGGGGGGGGGGGGGGGGGGCGGGTAGGTTTTAGAAGACAGTGAAAAGTAAAAAAGTGGACTACTAGTAGCTTGATAGCATGTAGAAATATGGGAAGTCGTGGGGGGGAGGGGGGTTGTATGGAAGAAATATAGGAGGGGGATAAGAACTAATGAAGCGAGCGTCACATTTCCATTCATAATTAAGGTCAAATGGTATGGCTCACTCAAGAAACAGTTGAAAAGCACCCAACTTTATCAGCCAATGCCCACACGCTATTACTTCCTCTTCCAACATCGTACCTGGTCGAGTTGTGTCTCGGCGGTATCAGATTTGATACCTAGGAAGAGAAATCGACTCAGCATCAGCGTGCGCAGTGATTTGAGATTGAAACTCACGAATTTGACACCTCGAATTCAGGAATTGTGCGGCAAGTATCAGGCTCAATGCAGTCATTAGTTTTTTGTTGGATTTCTTGTAACACTTCCCATTTGCATGTAGGCCTACTTAGATTCTTCGTGATAGTCTACCTGAAGTCTGCATTTGAAAATGTTTGTTGCTGCTATCTTTGAGTTCTTTTTTTAACTTGAATAGTGGCCTACTAGTTTAGAGGGAGGAATTAAACATACTTTCAACTGTTAGGGAGGAATCCGAGCAAAAAGGTTAAGAACCACTGGCCTAGCATATACTAGCTCTATGACGAATTGTAATGCGGTTCATGAAATGCCCTTGATAATCAGCTTAACTTCCGATTAAGGTACACTAAAGAAATTTTCATTCTCTTGACATTGAGCTTTAATATGCATACTTTACTGATATATAATCAAATTCTGATCCACCAAATATTTGCCAAATAGCTAGCATGGAAACACAGGATCAATTTGAAAAATTTGGGTTTATAAAAATATGCGTCAACTATTTTTTAAACAAAAGGAACGCAATCTCCGCAAAAACTGAATCTTTTCATAAAAAATTTTCGCTTTACAGATAATTTTTTGAGTCGACAATCCCCATAGAGTATAGAGTAAACCACAGAGTAGGTAGGTATATTAGGTACAATAGCAACTCAGCATTAATTAACACGTTCGCTGCCAAACCAGAAAATGCCTATCCCCTCCAGTTTGCCAAACCAAGTTAAGAATAAAATCATGAAAATATTATGTTTTCGGAATCTGTGGCATCCATTATTATATTTTATGAACTCATTTTTAATTTGGCGCATTACTAGTATACTCGTAACTGGCACATATGAAGAATTTTCATCGCACTTGCCAACTACGAGCATGCTTGTAGTGGTAGTAAATTCATTTGCGATGTCAAACTAGTGCAAATTAAATCATTTTTTAGCGATGACTATGATGACAAGTTGGGAAGAAGAATCTCAAGTTTATCACATGTTTACAGCTATTGTAATGTAACACACGCATGCCAATGACTTGTAGGCCTAAATGTTAGTACTGACATCATAGTCCTACGCTTTGTGCTGATGGCGGTCTTTTGAGGTTTCATGAGCAGCAATGAATGCTTCGAATTTTGATTGGTGGTTGATAAAATTGCTGTTTCTTAAACTTCGCTGACTGCTTCTCTGAATATAGGTGGAAATTGCTTGTTGAAAAGACACGCGATTCATATTCAACAGTATGATTATATATTGATGAATGTGACAGCGCTTATCACAATAAAGTCGACCGTTATTCAGTTATTTATAATGAATGAAGTAACGTCATTGATTTTCTAACACAAGCTGCTCTACCTTACTTGCATATTAGAAATAAGACACTGCGTTATGAGAGAGGCATATCAACTAACATTGCATGAGTTGTACATATTTCACTACCTTTACATAACAGACTACTTATTGCACATCCATCATCATGAGTGGAGATTACTGGTCATTACTCCATTAGCATGACATATTCTCACTACAGTAAATGGATGTCTACACAATTTCACATAACGGGGAAAAATATCGACAGATTGCATATGTATACTATAAATTATTCGCAATATTTCCTTCCATCACTATACTACGTATTGAAGAGTCTGTCAATATCTATGATATTCAGATATCGATGATTGGGCTGGCGCAATAATTTTGCACTTGATCTTAAACATAATTGCATTACATCATTAGTTTCAAATAAATCGAAGAACACTTGCCACTAGGAGCCATTTTTGTCTACTACAAGTACAAGAATTCGGAAATTCAATTTGAACGAAAAAAATCCGGATTTTTGAAAAATTCGAATATTCACCCCAGCCCTAGCGCCTATCTGTGATCAGTTATCAGGAAAGATTAGACAATAACGTTTATTATTGTATAGTCGTCCCTCTCTGATGAAGTGATTGTACGCGCACACGTACTCATTGCCGACTACCGATCAAATAAAAATGTCATCAATACATTGTGTAGATGCCGAATCAAACACTGTGTCCTCTTCTCGAGTCAACATGCAGTAGGCCTATACAGAAAAACTTTCAAACTATTTTCCAGTCTACAGAAAACTCGAGCGACCAAATCTTAGCAATGACAAATTTAATTACCCACTGTATTCTAAAATTGACGCTGACGCTGATTTTCAGAGGCAGATTGACGGCGTCAAGGTAAAGCACTGAAAATCAGTGATACATCATCAGACCGAGGAAATTTCAATCAGACAAAGCTATATTACACTAAATGGACGTAGGTTAACTGAGTTACCCCAAACGTAAACGAATGCAATTTTATTATGACATAATCCGCGAATGACTGTCCACCATGGTCTGTAGATCTCTACAAGCAGTTGGTGAAGACAAAAAGAGTTTTCAAACCAAGAAAAATGTTTTTGCTAAGGTACCGTTTTTAGCTGACAATGCAGCTCAATCTTTTCAGGGATCGATCCGTGAGTCATTCAAACTTGTCCCACTGTCCATGACCTGCCGCAGTTAATGAAATGTGTAAAATACCTGTATAATCACCAAAAGATTAAGCTTCAGTTCAGTTCCATCATGATGTGATTTATCAATATATGTGTGTTATTCGAAAGGAAATAGAGCTTAGAGGAGAAGAATCTGGCTACTATGGAACGCACCCATCAGTACTTTTAAGGAATAGGCCCTTACTGGGCCAACATACAGCAAAGAAAAATATTTAATATGATATAGTAAACAAATTCATTAAATTATGCAGTTAAAAACTTACTGTTTATTATCAAATGTTGTTGCTTTCACTAATTTATAACTATTTATGAAACGGCGTGCATTGAAACCTGTAAATTCAGTGTAAAAGGAATTTTCAAGTCATTATCAGTGATGCTTCATTCACTGTCGTTTACTTATTCAAAAAAAATAGTAGAGTTACTAAGAATGATATAAAAAATTGATCGAAATTATTTCGATCGATTTCGATTTTTTCGCTTGAATCGATTTAAATCTCCACACCTTAAAAATAGCTAATTGTAGAGTAATGCAAGGAAAAATTGCTAGAAATATGCACTTCTGTATAAAATCTGGATAAATGGCAAAAATAAAGGTATAAAGTAACAAATGCAGTCCGTGCTCTGGATGGGTACGTATTTGAGGCACAAAAGAGAAAACCGGTCCGATGAACTTATAAGTAGTGTTGTGAGCATATTTCACAGGTGACAAAATACCTCCTTTGAAAGTTGAAATGACTGACAAAGTCATCTAAAGGCTCATCTTATTCTGCATAAAGTACATACATAATTATCAAATGATTGTAAGAATTGGAAAAATCTGTAGGAAAATTTAAGAGCTTTTGGTAATGTTAAATGCAAACATATTGCAAAGCATTTTATATAAATTGACAAATCAACCGAGAAATTGTAAGACTAATTGTCCATTTGGTAATGGGGGGTTAAATGGTGAAGATATGGGTACCATTTAATCGGCCCAGCAAACTTAAATCAATTTGTCCTGTAAATCACTGTATGGACCCCTGTAGACCGTCAAAATGGACCACATATTAATGCGGACCACATATTAATACGGACCACATGGTCCCCCATACAGTGACTCTCCGGACCTATGGATAAGGATCCTTTCGTATAAATACGGACCATTTTGCTCAACAGTGTATAAGTCTTACTTTTTAGCATGATAATTATGTCCCTCTTTATTTATTTTTCTCTATTTTGATTTATTCTTCCATTTAGCATTTTCTACATTATTCATGTTTACTTTGTAGACTTGCATTCTACTTTTTTGCATTTTTGTGCTAATCCAGCATCATGACTACCTATGGCATGCGGCCTCATTTTTTGCTGCATTATGCTTTTTTATATAATTTTTTTGACTTTACAGGTATTTCATCTTTTGATGATTATAGTTACAGACATAGCATTATTTTTGACTTTCAGCTATTACAGTATTGTGACTTTGCCTCTCAGCATCAGTTTCAATGGCCTTTATTGTCCTCTGTGAATTAGGCCTATGAACAGGTATATTAACCTTAATACAGTATCTGTCTTTGAGATCTTTTGTCATGCTTGTTTCAGTGTTTTCATTGCGCTGTGTGCATCGATTGATTCGTCAAATTGTGTTCACGTCTCTGTAACCTCAGTCCTGAGTTGCACCAGAAGGACAGCTGTATCGCCGTGATTGGCGATGTGAATTCCTTTTATAATTGTTGACACTTATTTGAGCCTTTTGATTATCCGGAGAAAATTGAGTGCAGTGATGTATATACTCTTAAAATTGTTAGTAGTGGTATATTCCATGTGTATGTGTCCAGCATGCGGAAATCGTTTACGATTTATGTTCTATCGAATGTCATGACTCAGTGTGGCTTTGTTTGAACAGACGGTGAGACGCTAAATATATAAGAAATTTTGACCTGTTTGAAAATACAACTCTCTTGATTTCGCTTGCACTGCGGTTGTATTACCTACACGTACACCACACGAGTGTAACAAGGAAAGGAGGTTACATTTTATGGCGACCCAGGCAGGACACTGACATTGATATTTGCGAATCAGAAACGTGGTGTACGTTGCCGTCGATCAGCTTCGTTCGGTGCATGCAGTCTGATTTCCTCGACATCGTAAGAACAGTGGCTTCTACTAGCGCTTGTCGGAACAGCAGCGGAACTCAATCTTTCATCGATACTTCGGCCGAGTGTGTTTATATAGTATTGCGCAACTGCAGGTATTCGCGTGGAATGAGCTGGACAACGTGGGACTTCGCATATTGAGTTTTGTGTAAGCTATCGTGTTTACAGACCTCACTTCAATTATCGTTATAACTAGTTCCTCGTATTTTTGTCTTGTCACGTTACGTACACGTTTTATTGTCACTGCAACTAGCATTTCGTAAATTTATCTTGTGTTCATATTATTATCACTAAAACTAGTGCCTCGTAGTTTGTCTTGTTTGTGAAATTTACGTTACGTAATGTCTGATGTACAAGCAGTTAAAAGTAAGGATCCTAATCGTATACGTTTAGGACACCTTTCGGCAGTAAAGCGCAAATTATCATTTTTGACTGAAACGCTCAATCTCGAAGAGTATCAAGAGCTGAATGAGCTAATTTCTATTGTTGACTCTTGTAAATCTGCGTTCAGAAAGTTTGTCGAATCTCATGAGTCGTATTTACAAGTTGAAGCCAATGAGGCTGACGTAATGCGTAGTAATGAGCAATACGCTTCTGTCAGAGACGAATTTAATTTGCTATTGCAAAGGTATGAGGAGCTTCGTGTTGTTGATGTCGAAGATACCCGTAATATATCTGTATCTGCGGCTGATCGTTCGATTGTTCTAAGTGATGGTAGGCCTAAATCTCCTATGTCTGAGCACGCTGTTAGGAGTGTTGATGTCCGCAGTCGTGATTCGAATTCGGACGTGAGTAGTCTTCGTAATGCTAAAGCTCGTTTGATAGAGGCTAGATTGCGCAAAGATGCTATCAAAAAACGATTTGAATTTGATCATGATTATGAGATACGTATGTTCGAGCTCAAACGTGAAAATGAGTTGAGAAAGGCTCATCTTGAGGTTGAAATGGCTGAAAAACTGGTGAATGTTATTCAGGACGAGGATGAATTTAGTCGCAAGTCTCTACATGCGCTGATTATTTCAAACGGTCACCGTTTGAATATGATTGTAACGATGATGAACGTCAGAGAAAGGTTCCCTTACATGTAAATGACGGGTTTGGGACGAAACAGAATCCTGTTCAGATTCCGGATGATAGTTTCCGTTTACTGGCCGATGCGATTCATCAGAGCTCGTCGTTACCCAAAGTAGAAATTTCTAAATTTTCTGGGGATCCATCTGATTATTCTCAATTTGTCACAAGTTTTGAAGTTAATATCGCTAACCGCGTTACGAGTGATTCCGAATTATTTATTCGTTTGCAATCTCTCTGTGAAGGCAAGGCAAAGGAAGCCATTTCAGGTTGTATTAACTTGCCGATAGGTGGAAGGTATCGTACTGCATGCGACACTTTGAGAGAGAATTTTGGTTTACCACATATGGTAGCAGATAGTCAAATTAGAAGAATGAAGGAATTAAGCCTTAGAAAGGCCGATGCTCCGAGTCTTATGGCGTTCGGTCGTAGATTGGAGGACGTGAAGCGGGTATTAGACAGTCTGGGAGTAGAGTATGCAACGAGGCTGGACAGCGATGAATTGTTAAGATCTCTAATGCGAAAACTCCCCGATGATTCTATCCGCAGACGATGGGCAGAACGCGCGGGCACCATCCTTGAGAGAAGTGCTTGTGTGTCAGGATGTCTGATTTTATTGAATTCGTGAAGTCTCAAGGAAGGAGATTAAATAATGTGTTTGGATCAGCCCTGACAAATGTTGCTGTGAGACCCGGGAATAACCATTACACCGCCTTAGTGACAAATACATCTGCTGACAATTATTCGCCGAGGCGTGGTCATGCTGAAGAATGCAAGTATTGTAGAGGCCATCACGCGATATGGAAATGTAACAACTTTGAGAAAATTTCGGAGATCGATCGCTATAAATTCGTCAAGAAAGAAAACCTTTGTCTTAGATGTTTGAATCCAGGCCACCGTCTGAATCAGTGTACTTTTCGTGGGACTTGTTCATTTTGCAGATCAGACAAGCATAGTTCCTTGTTGCATCGCCAGAAGCCTGAATCGCGGGTAGGGTCCGAAGAACAAGAAAATGTTCCTAAGTGTTCGATCGAATCGAACTGCCATCTCATCAGTATGGATGAAGGTCGTTCCTGTGCGAGTCATGGCAAAAGGAAGGACGGTGGAGACTTTCGCGTTTCTCGATGGTGGTTCCGATGCCACTATCTGTACTGAGGATCTACTGCAGAAATTAGGTGTGAAGGGTCGTTCGATACGTTATCGACTGTCTACCATGACAGGTGATAAAGATGTGACGGGTTATCAAGTTAGCCTACAGCTGTCTTCTCTTGATGGAAGGAGGAAATTTGATGTAAATTGCATCACTGCGAAGTCAATACCGATCTCTAATGAGAATATGCCGAAAGTAGCTGAGAAGGATCTCTATCCTCATTTGTGGAATATCGAGTTGCCCTCGATCGAAAATGCTAATGTATCTCTGTTGATAGGGAGCGACCATACTCATATAGTTGAGTCTCAGTTTGATCGGCGAATTGGTAAGGAGAATGAGCCAATCGGTATACTTACTTGCTTTGGATGGACTGTATGTGGCCCAAACAATAAACAACAGGAGAAAGTCTCTGTGAATCGTATTTCGACTCGACTCTCGGACAACGATCTGCATCAGCAGTTACAGAATATGTTCAACTATGAATTCGAAGATTTGAAAACCGATAGCCAAGAAGCATATTCGATTGAGGAAGTGAAGGCATCTTCCATAATGGAGGACTCGGTTGAATTCAAGAATGGTCATTACCACATAGGATTGCCGTTCAGGACCACTGCTTCTTCGTTAAATGGTAATTATACTATGGCTAAAATGAGACTAGAGTATTTGAAAAGAAAATTGACTAGAAACAGTGACTTGAAAGAGAAGTATCAAACGGTGATAAAGCGTTATGAAGACGAAGGGGCCGCCAAGAGAGTGGGAGACGTTCCCACGTCAGATAGATGGTACTTACCTCATCATGCGGTCTATAATGAAAGGAAGGTCGAACCGCGGGTAGTCTTTGATTGTGCCGCTTCGTATCGAGGTCGATCCCTCAATGACTTACTTTATAAAGGACCAGAGAACACGAGTTCATTGATCGGTGTGTTGACTCGATTTCGTCTTGACAGGGTAGCTGTTACGGCTGATATAAAGAGTATGTTTCATCAGGTTTACGTTCCGGAAGAGGACCGCAAGCGATTGTCTTTCTTATGGTGGCCTTCGGATGATTTCGATGCAAGGCCTGAAACTTATGAAATGAACGTTCATGTTTTTGGAGCTACTAGTTCCCCAAGCGTTTGCGGATTCGCCCTGCGGAAGGCGGCTGCTGATAAAAAGTCTTTATTTCGGCCTGAAATAATCGACGCTATCTATAGAGATTTTTATGTTGATGATTTGCTCAAATCGTATGCAAGTGTTGACGAGGCTATCTCTATTTCTAAAGAGATTGGTGCATTGTTAAGTATGAGCGGGTTCAAGTTGACGAAATGGTTGTCGAACTGTTCCGAGGTTACAGCGGGCTTTCAGGATGATGATCGCTCACCTGCTTTTCAAAGCTATCAATTCGAACACATTACTCAGAAGACGCTAGGAGTAGTGTGGTCAGTCCAAAGCGACGAATTCTCGGCTCACGTGTCCGAGAAACCTGATCTCCTGCCACGCTCTCGAAGAAGCGTTCTGTCATCAATCTCTTCGGTGTTTGACCCCTTGGGCTTTGCTTCGCCTCTTATGCTTAGGGGCAGATTAATCAACCAAGCCCTCTGTGATAGAAAATTCGATTGGGATGAATTATTGCCGGAGGATATGTTTAACGCCTGGAAAAAGTGGTTATCCCAATTACGGGAGGCTCAAGTTCGAATTCCAAGATGTCTAAAACCGGACTTTCGTTTCACTAAGGTTGAACTGCATCATTTCTCAGATCCCGCGAGAAAATGAATCGTGAGCCCCTCGTCAAAAAGTCGTGGGCCACGTGAAAATATGGGGGCCAACAAATGTTTCGAAAATGGCTTATTTGGAAGTAAAAATGCATGATCATGTCAATTTGCGACCATTCTCTTCAAAAAATGACGTGAAATGTGATCTCTTAAAGTCGAGGGTTGGCCCCCCAATTTTCACGGTTATCTTTTTGACGGTGGTCGTGGGTCGGCCCTTAAGTTCACACGAGCTCTAATTTTGAATAAGAATGACCCCAGAGTTGTCACACACATTGAGCAGCGAATTTGTTGTGATTTCTAAGAAAAACGTATCTCTGATGCTAGTGGACTGACCCAAAACTGTCATCGATCGGCTGTTTGGCATATCTAGGCAAGTTTTTCCTTGGAATAAATAACCTTAGCTCTCATTTCTCTCAATGATTTTCGCTACATGAACATGATGAATTCAATCGTGAAATGTTGCGATAAACATTTTTGGTTGCGATACTTTATACATTTGCATGACGCATCGATGACAATGCATATAATTACTCAAAATTCTTGACTTACCCTGAACTTCATATCATTCTTTATATCATTCTGACCATGATTCTGACTATGCCTGAATTTCAATGCTTGTCAATTTTTTCGTCAATCAAGGTTGCAAGTTGTATTATTGTTCATTCATTAAATTGTGAATGAATGGAAGAATCCTCAATGAGTGTTGCATAATATCTCGGTCGCTTCAAGCCTTCTATACAGTGAGGGAGAGAGAATTCTATTAATAGAAGCGCGCTTTGTCCAGTCCAGCCCGATAGCATATAACTTTCTCGTGCGCCTTCGATAGCGCAGCGCAATTAGAAGATCATATTTCAACTCGAGGGTTGAAATAGAGGTCATCGCTTCATTTCACAAAGAGAAATAGCGCAGAATAATCTAGACGTTTCATTTGTGTCTTGTTCGAGCTGCCTGACTGACACCTGTGGACATCGCTGTGTAAATTGATTGATCTTATTAATGGATTATAAATCAAATTACAATATAGAAAATGCGAGGAAAATCCTGAGCCGAAAATATTGATGGAATGGATTATTTATCAAACGAAATTCGTATCAGGTAAGTCGAATGAAGTGATGATAGATAAATTTAGTAAAAAATAGCGATTTACCTGCGCAATACACATTATACCAAACACTGAATTAACTGAAATATTTCAACAGATAATTTTTGAATTAGATGTGATGTAAAAAAATGTTCCTCTGGTTATAAATGTTTGACTATAGGTAAAGCAAGCCAATATTTCACTATCATTCAGATCGAATCGTGCGGACAGACTGACATCGTAAATGAATCGCTTCGTACGAATACGGTAAATCCAGTCGAAGCTCGTTAATTCGGACACGGATAATTAAGACTTCGGTCAATTAAGATCATACGGCCGTGGCATTTTTTGTATATTTGGCGGCTTATATAAGTTGCTTTTGAATTCAGACTTTCAATAATTAAGAGATAGAAAACCTGGTATTTATGCTCTTAATTATCGAGCTTTGACTGCAAGATACTTTGTACAGCGTTGGCGCTAACTGATGGTTCGCTGCAATGAGATAAAGTCGATTCTGGCGACTTGACATTAGACGGGCAAAATCAATCAATACGGCATGTGAAAAACCAATGAAACAGATTAAGTTAACAAAGGACTTTAATTGAATAGGCTATCTTTATTAAGTAGGAAACACCGTTGTACTCTTATTAAAGATATTCAATTAAAGTCCTTTGTTAACTTGATCTGTTTCATTGGTTTTTACATGCCGTATTGATTGATTTTGCCCGTCTAATGTCACGTCGCCAGAATTGAATCGAGCATTGACTGTATGTACAAATTCATTTTTATACTGATTCATGCAGATATTCTGCTATTACTGTCCTGTTTCATCTACCGCTTTATCTCATCTGCGTTTGACAGCCATATTGATATGCATTGAATTTTCGGAACTTTGCAGTGTACAGTCTGCCCTGACGATACGGCCTACATGGTCTTGATATAATCCCTTGCTTTACATACAACAGGATTTCGAAGAGCTTCTCAAATTATCATCAGACATCCTACCGTGTTCTCAGTAGATATTCTGTATCTAACAAATGAAACGAAAGCGCTGAATTCTCAAATCTTCGGTTAATGATTAAGCCTATCTCTTACAGAGTAGATTACATTACAAACGAACGTGTCCGTAATCAGCTTTAAACTCGAACGTAATAATATCCTCCTATGTATAATTGTAATATTTGATATTGCTTGATCGATCAATTTTTCAGTCTGTTTTCGTGAGATTTTATTGCCAACCCAACAACATTTTTAATGAAATCCGTTTCATATGCTTGGGATAGTTTGCTGGCCTATAACACTCCTGATCGCCTCTCTGCAGACAAATATTTCCTTTTTATAATTGCAGGGTTATATGATCATCCAATTATGCCGTGTGAGTGATATTATCATTTTCTTATAAACATTAACATAAAATTATGTAGCAAGAGCAAAGGAAACAATTTCTAAAATTATAATGATGTATAGGCTATTTCCAACAATGATTTTGCATAATTCTGAGAACCTTCTTTCATATTTCAGACGTTATGGTCTTCAGTCTTCGCGGAACTCGTCACTGCCTCCGAATGTTTCGGTTCTAATAGAGTGTTATTATTTTTCTATTAGTACATGGAACACTTAGTGGAGTGACACTACCGACCTGCGTGAATAAAAATCTAAGGTAGGTTCAGTAGTTTTCAGATTTATGCCACTTGCCACCCTTCTTGCGTTGTACTTTTTAGTAGTACAACGCAAGGGGGTGGCATTTTTTTTTGGAAAGTCAAGGGCTGGCCCTCGGCTTTTTGACGACTTTTCGAGGGACTCGCCCTCGTCTTTTAGCTGTGGTCCGGCCCTCGAGGGTCCGCGGATTTATTTTCTCGCGGGATGCTAGCGAGTCAGGTTATGGGATTGTTTCTTATTTGAGGTTCATATCTGAAACAGACTGTCATGTTTCATTTTTGTATGGAAAATCGAGAGTTAAGCCGTTGAAGACCGGTGTTTCGATCCCCAAGCTTGAGCTTACCGCAGCTACACTTATGATTTCGGCTGACAAGATGATATCCAGTTCGCTAAGAGATCGTCTAGCGATAAGTAGTACGACGTTTTGGACGGACTCGATGTTGGTTATAAAGTATATTCGTAATGAGACTAAGCGATTGACTGTCTTTGTAGCCAACAGAGTAGCGAAGATAAATGAGAATTCGGCCATCGATCAATGGAGACACGTACGCAGTGAACACAACCCAGCTGATGTCGCCAGTCGTGGCATTGATACGACAGAAAGTGCAAGTTGGCGTCTATGGACTCGTGGTCCGGAGTTCTTATGGGATTCTATTGAATTGCCGATGTCAGTAATCGATTACGAACCTTTATCAGATGACGATGACGGTGTGAGGAGGATTCAAAGAGTTTTTACGACTGAAGTGGATACTAATGAGTTTTGGAGCGAATTGTTTCATCGGTTTTCGTCCTGATTCGACTGATTCGTGTCGTGGCTTGGTTGTTAAGAGCTTCTAAGGGATTTCGTGCTGAGCCTTTACCTCGGAGTAAAGAAATAAGTGTTGATGAACTGCATGACAGTATCCTGATGGTTGTGAAAAATGTTCAAAGCACCGAGTATGATGATAATCGAATTTCTAGCTCTTTGAGAAAGCTGAAGCCTGTTATACAGAACGATGTGTTATGCGTTGGTGGACGTCTTCAGCAGTCAAGCTTACCGGACTCAACAAAACATCAAATGATATTACCCCCTAAACATGTTGTGACGGAATTGCTTATTCAGTATACACATGAATCGAACGGTCACGTCGGTGTAAATCACACACTTAGTTTGCTGAGACTAAGTTATTGGATTATTCATGGTGTTTCGTCTGTCCGTCGTGTATTGTATAAATGTCAGACTTGTAGAAGGTACAATCAGCGCCCTGGTAGTCAATTGATGAGCTCATTACCAGAATCAAGAGTTGAAGTGCATGAAACTTCCTACCCTTTCGAATGCACTGGTGTAGATCTGTTCGGACCGTTATTTGTACGGAAAGATGGAAGAACACGGTCAAGAGGTACGTCATATAAGAGGTATGGAGTATTGTTCACATGTCTCAAAACTCGTTCGATACACCTGGAGATTGCACAAGACCTGTCTACGGACAGCTTTATAAATGCTCTACTTCGTTTCATAGCCAGAAGAGGCCCTCCAAGAGAATTGAGAAGCGATAATGGCACGAACTTTCGAGGTGCCGCTGTTGAGGTCGTTGAAGGCCTAAAGAGACTACAGTATAATCGAATTCAAAGAAGAATGAGCGAGAAGATGGTTCGATGGAATTTCAATCCTCCTGTGGCTCCTCATCAAGGAGGTCTATGGGAGAGAATGGTGAGGTCTGTTAAGCGCATCTTGACATCTCAAATTCGTGATCGAATCGTGTCTGACGACTCCTTACATACGCTAATGTGCGAAATCGAGAAAATTCAATCAATGATCGTCCTTTAAACAAGCTTGCCGATGATCCGAGTGATACAGATTGTTTGACTCCAAATCATATTTTGCTGGTGAATAGAAATCCGTCGAAATCCTTTCACGCAGATGATTCTGATCCCCGAACAAGTGTACGATGGAAATCAGTGATGGCTCTTGCCGATGAGTTCTGGCGACGATGGAAGAAGGAATACTTGACATCATTGCAAGAGAGGCAGAAGTGGTATAAAGAAAAGAGGAATTTTGAAATTGGGGATTTAGTATTGATTTGTGATAGTTGCTCCCCGAGAGGTTCGTGGAAGAAAGGATTGATACAGGAGGTGCGAGCTGGCAAAGATGGTCTAGTGCGCGAAGTGCTTCTTAAGTCTGGCGATGGTCTGTTGAGACGCGATATTCGTAAAATATGTTTGCTTGAAGAGAATTTGTTGCGTGTGTCTAGTATTTCTTAGTTTACTTGACGAACACAGGCCTATTGCTCATTGCTAACTCGTTTGAATCCATGTAAATTGTTCCTTTTCCCACCGTGCTTCAATTTTGGACTTATCTTCGAAAATTGACTTGACATGAGTCAGCAAACAAGGTTTTCTCGCGGGTAGTGTATCGCCGTGATTGGCGATGTGAATTCCTTTTATAATTGTTGACACTTATTTGAGCCTTTTGATTATCCGGAGAAAATTGAGTGCAGTGATGTATATACTCTTAAAATTGTTAGTAGTGGTATATTCCATGTGTATGTGTCCAGCATGCGGAAATCGTTTACGATTTATGTTCTATCGAATGTCATGACTCAGTGTGGCTTTGTTTGAACAGACGGTGAGACGCTACATATATAAGAAATTTTGACCTGTTTGAAAATACAACTCTCTTGATTTCGCTGCACTGCGGTTGTTTTACCTACACGTACACCACACGAGTGTAACAAGGAAAGGAGGTTACAACAGCTGTCCTACATGTAAATATGTTGCGCGGAATGAATTTGGAAGCAAATGTGGAGTTTCTTTTTATTTACGAAACAATAAATGCCGTCCCGCTATGTTGGTTATTAAGGTTTCTTTACCTCTGTACTGTCTATTGGTGAAAGCGGAATATAGATTAATTAGTGTGAGGCTCTTTCACTATGTATTCCTCTAGTGACAATTTCTGACAATTTTGAAAGCTGACAATTTCTCTATCACGTGTGACAACTTCGAGCAGCGTTATGTCAATGCAAATGAAGGCATGCCCTTAATTAACGGCTTTTGGATAAACATCTAATTCTACCAATGTTGCATCCGGAATTGAAGGGTCAGTTTCTTTTTTGACTTAATTAATGATTATTAGATTAGCCTATTCGTTCATTAGAGTTCAAGATTGTTTTGTACAGAATTATTCAGCATTTGCTAGGTGGGGGCAGTGCTCCACTTGTCCTAATGGGCGAGTCACAACTGGATTAAGATAACCCAAAAAATAATCAATCAAAAGGACAGATAACACCGGACAGCATACCGGCATATGTAGAAGCAACTGATTTAGTGATTACGAGTTCAAGCCGAAAACCAACATCGTGTTAAATTAATATCATTCTTATTTTCTACTGATGCAGGTAAAGAGAATTTTTGGCACTATGATGATTGGAATGTAAACCAAAACCCTTAGCAACTACGCGAAGCATCGACTGCTTGAACATAATCAGCCTTAGGCTCAGTATTCCTCTGCGTCTGTATCTTCACCAGGGCCTCCAACAGCCACTTCCTCGTAGTCTTTTTCGAGTGCCGCCATATCTTCACGGGCCTCCGAAAATTCACCTTCTTCCATTCCTTCTCCGACATACCTACAGAGAAAAAAAATTAGTTGCATGCAATCATGTTCTCAGAATATTCAATGCGCTTCTTGTTTAGATTAATAAATGTTAGATAGAGATCAAGATTGTGAAGTTTATTCAGAATTATTCAATAATTGCTAGCTGCAGCAGTGTTCCATGCTTGTCCTAATAGGCGAGCCGCCACTTACAATGTATGTCAATGTAGAATTACTTTTAATGAATTCATGGATTATTGACCTATAAGTTACCTACAGGTAAAGTCATTGAGTAAGTAGGACTATTCATAGCCATGTTAAACAAGTTATTCTGCTCCCTGTAGGCTACTCCTATTGCAGGATGAGATAGTTGAAATAAAAACAAGTAAGTGACTGATAAAAACCCGACGTCTCGTCTCACAGAGACATACTTATGGGTAGCTGGTGGACGTGGCTGCTGGGCAAAGTTATATTTTCTCACATGAGGCATGCATATATGTAAACATATGCATGCAAGCATACCGGCATATGTAGAAGCAACTGGTACTAAGATTATATAAGCCTTTACAATCGAATTGAATAAACAAAAAAGTAATGTATAGCACTGAAATTCGACCATTTCTATCATCCAATTACTATGCCTATGCAATAGATAGCAAAAAGTGTCAAAAGCGATAAAATGAATGGATGATCAAAAAAAGACGCGTTGATTAATGCTTAGTTCAGCTCATTATTCACATTTAACCAGGCTGCCGAATATGGTAGATGCAGCAGATCTTGCAATTTTTTTGACACCCTGATGGCATAAAAGGAAGTTTTACAAGCATCTCTTAAAGCTAAGTATAGTCATATAAACTTTGAAGAATTGATTTATATTTTACGTAACTAAACAGGCTTTCATACTTGAGAAAACTCTAAGTGTTTCACATCTATAACTATTGATCCATTCTAAGCTTTTAATCCAACCCATGGTTGCGCCCACCCATTCCAAGCAGTAGTAGAACTGTCCCAAAATGATGAGAGAGAGAGGTCCAGTAAATAGATGACTATTTTAGCCACAGGATTACCATGATGCATTGGTTATATCATTAACAGAATAAATAAAATATCTTGACTGATGACGATGAAAATATCAGCCTATATGTAAAACTCTGATGTAGACTCACATGCCCATCGTGAAGGAATCGTTACACTTCAGCGATCACAAGACCGTGAGAAGAGAAAGATGACAGCCCTGTTATAGAACTGCTGCTGTGATATATAGGCCCTACTCGAATATGTGTTTCTTTGAATATTCTGTGATTACTGGTTAGTTGCTTCTCATATGAGAGCGGGTGTGAAGCTATCGCAACTCTTTTGTTATCATGTGCCACTCCTAAAAGTCATGGGATGTGCCCATCTGAGGTTGCTGAAACTTGTGGTAATGGTCAGATATATTTAAATGTGCTGTGCCACGAAGATGACAAAATAAGTTTTTTGAAGTTCTAAGATAACGGGCCATCCAAATGCATCATTCATTAAGAAAGTTTTCTATGAAGTTTCAACACCAAATTTGATTCTTCATATAAGAATTAAGTAATCAAAATTAGAAAACGCAACGTCAATATGCTAATCCCACAAATACAGTCATCACAAAACGATATTGAAAAAGCATCAATCATCCTTAAAAAATGGCCAATCCAAAATAAATGACTGAAATTAGAGAAAAAATGTGTTCACCTTTTCAAATTCAGCCATTGCTGATTTCCACGCCAAGCTATCATACGGACTTTTGCATTGATGTGTCAGCAAAATAGCAAGAAAAATTCGACCCGTAGGTCCGCCAAATCGGCAGGTCTCCAAGCACTGCAGAGAAACACTATTATTTCGATTGTGTTATTTGCAAGGTTTACATAAACGTCAGCCAATGAAATATGCATGATAGTTCGGCAGAAATTGTGGAAATGGCTCTTGTCATAGATGGCTCATAGATTTTGGGGCGTAATATATTGACGCTGCATTTTGAGTTTTTATTTACATATTTTTTAGTTATGAAGAGCTAAATTTTGTGTTGTACTAGCCATAAAATCATGAAATTTTCTAAAGTTTCGAACAAAGATTTCGCAATGAACTTTTCAGTTTAATCAATTATAGGTGGCGCATTATCTTATAGCCCTAAGATTTCGTTGAAATGCATTGCGATTCACAGCAAAGCATATTCAGATTTCAAATCAATTTTTGGTCCTGACTCTGTGAAGAAGGGTCTGGACCCGAAACGTTGAGTGAAAACTCGTTTTCCATCTATTAGAAGGTTTTGCAGAAATTCAAAGAGTGCGTTTCTCGAATATGAATGCAGCTAAAATTTGTCCTGTTGCACATAAACGACCTCTAAATGGGAAAATCGTGTGGTTTTTAGGATCGAATGGCATATGATAAGTAAAAAGTGGTGCACTAACTTTCACACTTTCTCATGAGAATGGGACCTACTTGAAATTATCAAGCCATTTCGCTTGGAAACGCTTCGCAAAGGCATTATTTTCCTTAATCACTCTTAGAAAGCTTCATGCTCACTAAGGCAACTTCATATTCTTCACTATACCAGTGAAATATTGACCTTATTCTCGGCAGACTTCACATTCATTATCAGTGTTGCCTTTTTTCATTCAATTTCGCTTGACAGAAAAGTTGAAGAATTATTTATGATTTTGTCTTGTCCCTGTACTACTTAAATTCATAGCAATTAATATGAGAGGAAAAATGCGACTATTTTTGAATAATACTTTAAGTCAAAATGGTTTTAAAAGAGGTTAATGGTTTAAGCATCTGGCCACATTATCAATACGATTCCGATGACTCATGCAATTTTTCGCTTCACATGTTGGTGTCATCATGTCGATAGGGGATGTGTAAGCTCAAGAAAATATCTGAACTAAATGCTTGATAATAATTTTTGTACAAATTACCCATTTATCAATAATTTATCTCATTTTTTTAAACTCACATCTTCACTATTTTCAAATTCAAACTTTATTTGATGCCTTGCTTCTGTATCATTTCAGTACAAAATAGATTTCAGTACAAGCAAAATAGATGCTGAGATGTATCGAATGTGAAAAGATTGCCGACAACGCAAGCGGATCAATGAAAACAGACTTTTCTAATGAAAGTCTGTAAATAGGTTGCACCTCTGAACAAGATGATAATCTGACTTACCAATGCACAAAAGCGCGTTTGGCGTACATAAGGTCGAATTTATGGTCTAGTCGAGCCCAAGCCTCAGCAATTGCAGTTGTGTTGCTGAGCATGCAAACAGCCCGTTGAACTTTCGCTAAATCCCCTCCCGGAACAACGGTAGGTGGTTGATAATTGATGCCGACCTTGAAGCCGGTTGGGCACCAGTCAACGAACTTGTATACTTCGCTTCGTCTTGATCGAAGCAATGGCTGCATTGACATCCTTCGGAACGACATCCCCCCGATAAAGCATGCAACATGCCATGTATTTGCCGTGACGTGGATCACATTTCACCATTTGGTTGGCTGGCTCAAAACAAGAACTTGTTATTTCAGAGACATTTAGTTGCTCGTGGTAAGCCTTTTCGGATGATATTATCGGAGCGTATGTCGCCAACGGGAAATGAATGCGAGGATATGGAACCAAATTGGTTTGGAATTCGGTAAGATCAACATTAAGTGCACCATCAAATCTCAATGATGCAGTTATTGAAGAGACCACTTGTCCAATGAGACGATTGAGATTTAAATAGGATGGTCGCTCAATGTCTAAATTGCGTCTGAAAGGAAAAGTATCATTAATTTACTTTCAAGCATTTTTTGAAATGAAAATTATTTCCATTATGAAAATATATGACATCAGTCGCCATTATAAGGACTTAGCTATTTTCATAAACTGCTGTTTTTGTTAGACTATGCTGTGTTGTGTTTCACATTCGATATTGCATATTTGGCTTTCATTAGAAGCCGCATCATACTGACTAATACTAAAGATGCGATTTTTCATTAAAGATTAGACTTAGTTTGATGTTGACAGCTAGCGGTAATGATAAACTTAATAGCCATGTAAATAACACGATACGTTCTTCCTCTCATGTCAGGAAGTATAAATGTGTGCAATAGGAGTGCTGACTTATGCAAATGACGGCTTCTGTAAGAGTTCCGAAAGGACGCTTCTTATCTTTATGTTGTACTAGTAGATGTTCGTGTGAACATGCGGCATCGTAATAGTTAAGTGTCCTGTGTTAAAGAGAAAGAAATTTCAATGACATTTATTTGTATTTTACAAGGCGAAATATGTTTATGTTAAGTATTCCACTGCATATCCAGCATTAGTCTTAAAAACATGTCAAGATAGAATGTCTTACCGGCAAATGTCGTAAATCGCCTCATTATCAACCATGAAAGCACAATCAGAATGTTCTAATGTTGTATGAGTTGTCAAAATTGAGTTATAGGGCTCGACAACAGCAGTGGATATTTGAGGTGCAGGATAAATTGCAAATTCAAGCTTCGATCGCTTTCCATATTCAACACTTAGTCTTTCCATCAGAAGTGAAGTGAAACCAGATCCAGTGCCTCCTCCGAAAGAATGGAAAATTAGAAATCCTTGAAGCCCAGTGCACATTTCTGTAAGGCGGCGTACTCGTTCCATAACCATGTCAATAACTTCTTTGCCCACTGTATAGTGACCACGAGCGTAATTATTCGCTGCGTCTTCTTTACCAGTGATGAGTTGTTCAGGATGAAATAGCTGTCTATACGTTCCACTGCGAACTTCATCTGCAAATTGTTATTGTAATTATGAAATCTGATATAAGCATATACTTCCGATGAAGACATAGGCCTACATCATTTATCAAAATGAAGTCACCATGCATCACGTTGTCTGTAAATTCCGGCAAGTTGCATAGCCCTCAATATACACGATGAATACAGGTACATAACTACAGTGTAACTTGCATCTGAATTTTTATACACGGAACAATATCGGGATTATTCTTCTTTGACAATTAACCGCCCAAAACCGTCGGCTAAACGATCAATTACATATTAACCACTTGCTTCCTGGTTGAAATCACTAAGTCCCCTGCCTGTTGATTACATAGAATATACGACATGAACCGTCCTCGTTACAAGCCAGATAGAAATTGTCTTCGGAAATTTTCTATGATTTCTATTTTGTCCAAATGAGGCGTTCTACAATTTGGCGCCATATCTATGGGGACGCACATGAAATCCTTCGGAAACTAATGTAATCTGACGTTATTGCCACCACAGTCGCAATTTTAAACCTTGGAACAGTCTCAACCTTGGCACATTCGACCGTCTCTCATCAATCAGCTAGGTGCTATGTGCATGAATTTTATAGCATATGAAGTAAAGTCTGTCAGACAACTAACTTCCTTTAACTCCATTTCAGTTGTTTCAATGGAATCAGAATAATAAAAAAAATAGTCTGGAAGCCAGTGTAGCTTAAAGTTAGATCTATAGTCTGAGTTCTACTCCTAGATGTTATTTTACCGTTGCATATTTGATCAGTAGGCCTCTTAGAAAACTTAGCATAACAGTGGTGAAGTAACATGAAATTAATGAAATATCAAGAAATCAGACCTACACCCACCCGCCTACTTCATCGAATACAAAATTTTGACTAAGCTATAATTGTGTCTATGTGCCTCGCCTTTATACAGTCCTAATCGGCAATTAAATTTTGCAAAGTAATATAGTAGGCTATGCAAAAGAATCGAGCAATGAGCTTGCAGGTAGCAATCTCTAGGCCGAATAAAGGCTGCACGTGCAGTTTTGTAGAATGATTCAGATATGCAGAATCATAATTTTCAGTATCTTGGGCTCTTCTTCATTTACTTTTACATACGTGGCAGTTCTATTAAATGACCAAAAGCATAGCCAATCCGTGACACTTATGGCTCACTGGCAAACCTATGTGTTGTGCGTACAACAAACTACAGAAATTCTGACAGTCACATCTTCAGAAATATCATTATGATATTGTCATCAACTTCCATGACATTTTGAAGCTTAAAATATCACGAGAGTTAATAACAGCATCATAATGATATATTTGATTATATCTGGTTTCCAAATACATGTGATAATGCAGGGAACCCTAGATGGCGACCCTATGGATAGGTCCAAACATCATGGGGTTGATGATATCAAAATATCATGAATATTGATTATATTTCTGTAAGGGAGCACAGTCGAAACCCAGTGATTGGAAAAAGCACGCAAAATGCAAAGCATCTAATTGCCTGTTAAGCATAGAGATATTCAGCCAGAAATTCTGTGCCGCATCTTCTGCTACTAATCTAACCGGACCTTGAAAATCTCGACAAGCCCGGAGCCGGAGTTCCGTTGCATCCCTAGTACAAATCCATTTTGCGTGGGGATAAAATTCAAAATAACTTAATAAACCTAATTGACCAATAACCCCACTTCACTCAATAAACTTAATAAACTGTAGCATTAAACTTAACTCAATTAACTCTTTGATTTATAGCATTAAAAGCTGAAATGCATTGAATATTAACATCCAGATGTTATGTGTGAACCACATTTCGGAGGAAGCATCATTTATCTTTTATTGAAAAATCAAAATAATAATAACCGCCTTCTTCTTTGCAAAATAGGTGCAGTAGTGGCAGAAGTTCGTCACATAGAAACAACCTTTGCTAAAATAATAAGAGCAGAATTTGCTCACTACATTAGGCTCACCAAACTCAATAACAAAGCTCAATACATGAAATCATACACATTGTAGGCTGAACATTTCGATTTAATAGGCTGAAGCAGCCTCCATTATATCGTTTTATCAAATTTACTGGCATTACACTCCTCTAACCGTCATTCTAGAATTTATGAGCTATAGCCATATTAATTGCTTTATCATGTGTAAACAATGGTTTTTGTAATAATTTTATTTAGAAGTCGCCCTGCATCTTTTTTAACATGCTCATATTTTCATTTTTTGCGTTCTACTGTAGCATATAGAGCTGATACAGCTGTCCTATTCTGGTTTAATATTTGTCCATCAACTTCCTCTGCATCAAGTTTCTGATTCTTTGATATAACATTGATTGTTTTTTTATAATTTTTATTAATGTAAGTATGAATCAGGCCTATGATCAAACTTTTAACTCGACGACAAATCACTCTCCACCGTGTAAATTTTTAAACAATGCTTTGAGTATTTACCGACAACAGTTGGTTCCAAGTCAACGAACACAGCACGTGGTACATGTTTTCCGGAGCCAGTTTCATTGAAAAAAGTGTTGAAGGAATCGTCCTGACTGGCATCATCTCTTTCAATCGACATTTGACCGTCGGGTTGAATTCCATGCTCTAAACAGTATAGTTCCCAACAGGCATTTCCCATTTGAACTCCAGCTTGACCAATGTGAACACTTATACATTCGCGCTGAAAGATCAAAATATTTCAAGCTATGAAGATACCATTGCATCTACATGTTGATATCATGGTCATGCCAACCGATTAACAATTGTTTTAATTGAATATAAAGATGTTTACAGACTTGCAATATTTAAGCGGGAAATTCCTTAGCACTCGTAGACAAGTGGTGTGAGAACCCGACCCGACCCCGACTCGAATTCGGGTTCGGGTCGGGTTTACAGGTTTATTTCGGGTTCGTGTTCGGGTTGATTGTAAAATATTCGGGTTATGAATTTTTGATGCGTACTTCGAAATCAGTGTAATCTACATGGAGCAATGTGTGATATTCACGCTTCAAAGACATAAGGATGCAATCAAGCAACATTATCAAGTTATAAAAATGAAAAAGAGTTACGCTGATTGCTATCGTTCGAAGGAGCAATTTCTTTTTTATTTACTTACCCTCACTAAGGCTCAAGCCTAAATATTGGGAAGCTCAGTCTCTACAGTCGCAGCAATTTTGATCATAAATAGATTACTAAATAGAATTATTCAATTATGAATAGACCGTTGAAAGTCGGTAGCAAGTGAATATCAAATTCAACTAGCCAAAGATTGTACATGTATCTTTCACATAATAGAAATTTTGATGGTCTGAAAGTAACCAAAGACAAATGCCACAGTTGGCAGAAACAATATCGAAAAGCGTGATATTTAGAGATGATAATAGGAAAGAAACTACTTGTGGATAACGGAATAAAAAATTCACTTGTTGTCAAAATATTAAAATATTAGAGATGATTCAATTTATAGATATAGAAAGTTTGACATCCATCAATAGCGACATTTTATAATCCATCAGTGTGAATCAACCGTAGGTGTAGATGTTATACACTCCAATATGCATGGCTATATAACTTTTTACGTATGAACACACAATTGTAAATTGGATTAGCAGATTTCTCGCGATGGAGGCTATGACATTTATGCAGTGGAAATATGATGCTAGAATTATGTTGAATGCTTCATTAAAAGGTGTCAAATTTGGTCTGTTATCATTTATCATCAATATTTGCTTTTGCAAAGCTTATTTTATGTGATGATCTATTCCATTTTATACTGAGGGAAGTGACTGACATGAAAAAATCAGCGATTCTTCAATTGGTTTCTTGATTGCTTCAATCACTCTATAAAATCCTGAAAAATGCATTAACTCACCATCTTGGTAATTCGCTTCGTACTCCGACGTGGATTCAGAAGTGACGTGTCTTCCAGATCTCAAGTCAAGATCCGTTATAAATCCAAAAATGATGCAGGTCTTCAAATGCGGGCTGGAAAACTTTCTCTTTATGAATAGTCTGTCAATAGTGAATGTATCAGGGCACTCAACATGTCTATTGATTATGAGTGTAACTAACCGGCACTTGTTGCAAAATACATCGATTTTCAAGTTACGTATATACTACACTTGCTATCATAAAGACTGCCATGCCAACATGCGAATGCAGACATCAACCATGAAGTAAGGAATTGGTTGCAGAGCTGGATGAGAAGATAAAAAAGGAAAATTACATAGGGATTATCAAAAATTAATTGGAACCAATTAGTTGATTGGTTAATAAACCAACTTCAATAAATGAATTGATTAGAATATACAATTTCAATTAATTTATTGATAATTTTTCAATTCCAGTCAATTGATTGCTATCTGTTAGTATCCTGGATTGCTTCTCTAATTTCGCCTCTGTATTGATAGTATTAACTATTATCTGATTATTAACTATATTAATTCCATCTGTCAAGGTGTGTAGACTGCCACCGAAACGTTTGCAAATAATCACATATTTTAAAGGAACAATTGGTGTTTTCCGTAAGCCATTTTATTATAATGAATATCCCAACTGCAAGTATATTTGCTATTATTCGCCTCCGTAGTCTTGTACTAGTTCTCACAATTCACAATTATAGTAAGTATTTCAGCATTGCACTTCAGATTGTCAAGCAGCAACAAGGAAGATTCATAAGTAGTCACAAATTCATGTTTGTTTCAACCACCGTAGACCACGTAACCTTAAAATGCGGGCGAAATTTCTTCATTCAATCGTCATTGATGAAAACGATGGAGAGAATCACAAACGCATGAACAATAACCAAGGGCATCGCATGCAGGCATCTGTGAGAGAGAATTCTAACGATATCCGCATGTCTGGTTGGTCTGACTAATCGCAGTATTAAAACATAAAAAAATGGTAGGCCTATAGTTGTTATGTTAGCGATAGCCTACTTTCATTCCAGGAAATTTTTACGACCATAAGCTGATTATTGCTCAGTAACGTGCATGTTAAACAAATCATGGAACAAGTAAATTAATAGTCAATACCATGAAGTTACAGAAAACTGTTCGAATTTTGGATTCCAGTTACAATTAATTGACCGATATATTTCTCAATTTCAATTAATTGATTTCCTTATCCAATTTAATTGCAGTCAATCATTGACAATCCCTGACTATAGGCCTTGCATGCGTTTGGATATTCGTGGAAAGAATAAGAATACATGTGTAGTCCGGCGAATCTTTGACTTAGTCTCAATTTTGACACTGTCTTCTCCTTGAGTTGATCGGCGGGACACCTCTAACCTCGTCAAGTAGCATCGTTTGCGCACAGCAGCCGAAGACAATTGATGATGAAATCACTGCGGGCAGGCGTAGGATGGAAGATAGCATCATTCGCATAGGGGTGCATGGAGAGCAGAGGCTACGACTATATAGAGTTGAGATGCGGCAATGTGCCTTAAGACTGTGGGTACGCATCGGAAGTAAAAGTCACATGCTCATCGTCGGTCGATATTCGACCACCATCATGGTGCAGTGTTGTGTTTCTATGTACTATAATAGATGTCTTTTACAATAATGGCATATTCTATTCTTCCCCCCCCGGAATGACATTATGATTGGAAAGATGATGTTAGTAGTTCAACAACATCTTAGTTCATTTGTTCTTGATGATTAAGTGTGTGATGCAGGGCTGTGGAGCCGGAGCCGGAGCCTTAAGGAGCCGATGGTTTTGGTCGGAGCCGGAGCCGGAGCCGATTTATCACAAAGGCTCCGGCTCCGATAGTTTGAGCTTTGATATAAATCTAGAAGTTTGAAAGTTATTAATTGGCGTCATAAAAAAATTTAATCATTTGAAATCTAAAGATATGTCTTTTAAGTATACCAATGATCTGTCCTCCACGATATCTTTCTTTGCAGTTGCCGCCTTCTTTTGTATTATATTCATTATATATTTACACGCATGTGTAATATTTTTTTATTGCATATGTTTCGTACGACTAATTTCCATATTGACAACGTATTCTCCAAAATCCATTAATTTGAAGACTTGTTATATGCATGTAACTAGATGATTGTAGATTCCTAGAGACAAGTCGCCAGTCATTTATGTACACATTTCCAGTTCAGTCAGCAAAGATAATATAGCTACATTTCTTGCGCAATGTCTTAAATCTAATACGGTTACTATGTAGGCTATCATCTATCGGTATGGCTACTGGCAGAAGCTACTGGCATCTGTGACAATGCCAATTTCCTTAGATTGTATTGTAGGCTCTTGTGCAGTCCCCCCCACCTACATTTTTCAAAACAATCGATTATTCAATTTGATCAATTTTGATTGGGGGGATAACTCTTCACACTCACACGAATGACTTGACTACAAGTCCTCACATGGCTATAGCAATAAGCGACCCAGCCACTTCTAGTAGCGCCCTATTATTTTAAAGGTATCTCATTCACAATGAATTTCAGTAGTAAGAAAACGGCGAACACCAGATAGCGCAAGATGGCCGCCATCGCTGACTCCCCCCCTCCCCCTCCCCTCCCCCTCCCCCCCTCTGGAACGGCAGAGTGTCGTGGTCGGCCGCCGTGGTGCTTTGGGTCTGAGTGTCGTGGTGGACTTGGGCGACCGCCAGGATTAGTCTTGAGGCTATAGTGTGTGATGTTTTTCGTGCTGAATGTTGGGTTGTAAAATGGGTTGTTTCGAGTGGAAGGAGTGGTCGGATGAGAAAACGGAGGTCGGATTCGTGTTCAGCGTGAAATTCTGCATCGGTAGGGTGAGTTTCAAGGCAATCGGTGAGAAAAAATTTTCAACATTTTTCGAAAAACGACAGAGTTAGAATTTGGGACGTTTTGGTGTGTAGCGCCCAAACGAAGCATCGGATGAGAAAACGGAGGCCAGATTCGGAATCTACGTGAAATTTTGGGTTAGGAAGGATGTTTCCAGCGAAATCGGAGAGAAAAAATTTTCACTGACGTCCCCCCCCACCCTCTGGACAGCTTGCTTCGATTTTGGCTTCTAGTGGACGGATTTTGTCGTGCGATAGCTCGTTTGAAAGCTAAGAGTGAGACAAATTCAGTGAAACAATCGGCTTGTTCCTATCTGTCTTCGTTCAAAAGTTAGAGCGGTTACAAGATTTTAGGTCGGAGCTCGCTTACCTGAAAAAATCCTAAGTGTCAGAGTGACTTTGTATGGGTAAAATTTTGAAAATTTTCCAAAGTGTGGAATTTCGACCTGGGACCGTCACCAAAACATTTTTCATCAAATTCTGAAATTTCACTGACGTCCCCCCCCCTCTGGACAGCTTGCTTCGATTTTGGCTTCCAGTGGATGGATTTTGTCGTGCGATAGCTCGTTTGAAAGCTAAGAGTGAGACAAGTTTAGTGAAAGAATTGGCTTGTTCCTATCTGTCTTCGTTCAAAAGTTAGAGCGGTTACAAGATTTTAGGTCGGAGCTCGCTTACCTGAAAAAATCCTAAGTGTCAGAGTGACTTTGTATGGGTAAAATTTTGAAAATTTTCCAAAGTGTGGAATTTCGACCTGGGACCGTCACCAAAACATTTTTCATCAAATTCTGAAATTTCACTGACGTCCCCCCCCCTCTGGACAGCTTGCTTCGATTTTGGCTTCCAGTGGATGGATTTTGTCGTGCGATAGCTCGTTTGAAAGCTAAGAGTGAGACAAATTCAGTGAAAGAATCGGCTTGTTCCTATCTGTCTTCGTTCAAAAGTTAGAGCGGTTACAAGATTTTAGGTCGGAGCTCGCTTACCTGAAAAAATCCTAAGTGTCAGAGTGACTTTGTATGGGTAAAATTTTGAAAATTTTCCAAAGTGTGGAATTTCGACCTGGGACCGTCACCAAAAAATTTTTCATCAAATTCTGAAATTTCACTGACGTCCCCCCCCCTCTGGACAGCTTGCTTCGATTTTGGCTTCCAGTGGATGGATTTTGTCGTGCGATAGCTCGTTTGAAAGCTAAGAGTGAGACAAATTCAGTGAAAGAATCGGCTTGTTCCTATCTGTCTTCGTTTAGATGTGAGACGCCATTTAAGATTTTGGGACATTGGCGAAAAACGACAGAGTTAGAATTTGGGACGTTTTGGGCTGTAGCTTCAAAACGAAGCATCGGATGGGGAAACGGATTTCAGATTTGGAATCAGCGTGAAATTCTTTATCTGTATGGTGAGTTTCAAGTCAATCGGAGAGTTTCAAGTCAATCGGAGAGAAAAATTTTCAACATTTTTCGGAAAAACGAGAGTTAGAATTTTTGCGATGGCTGCCTACTGTAGAGCCAAACGAAGCATCGGATGGGAAAACGGAGGCCAGATTCGGATTCAGCGTCAAATTCTACATGGAAATGGTGTATTTCTAGCTCAATCGGAGCACTAGAACCGGAGATAGACGGGATTTTTAGTGTTTGGATGATGGGTATTACGTCATCAGCTGATCGTCACACACTATATAAGCTGGGAACCGACGGAGACTTGTCATTCAGACGAGAGATTGCCAACGGTAAGTCGTCTCTCTGAGCTCCGATGATAGCTTCGGACATTCCAAATTCCGAGTTTCTGTAAGAAACCGACTTAGAAAATTTCATTGCTGATATCAGCTAAGCCGTCAGACTTAGAGGTTCGCCAGGAGATGGCCTTCGTCTCCAGGCCATAAAAGACTCCAAAACTTTAAAGGCTCGTAACTTTGCTTCTACAAGTCCGTTTGACTTGATTCAAAAAAGGTTCGGTCGCTATTGACCTGCCCTAAGTGATAAACTACTTATAAAATTTCATAAGTAGTGCTAAAAAGTTGAAAATTTAAATTCACTAGTTTTGGAGGTTTTCTGGGGTTTTCGACCCTGCTGAAGTCAATGAAAGCATTTTTAATGATGTCTGAGCCAGCCTTCTCATGCTATAAGCGGCTTTTCACTGAAAGCGAGCAAGACACGGAGAGTTTTGCTGTAATATTCCACTGACAGGGTGTTCCTTCGGGACGGCGGACGATGCCGTAGTGATAAGTGTGGCAAGGGAATGTGTCATATTTGAGACCGTAACCGCTGGGGCAACTCATGTTGGGCATTTGACACAGCTCTCAACGTAGCACTTTGAACGCCAATCGGTTGAGTCTTAGCTATCTTGTCATGGGTGGCCTCTAAACATCTCCATTGCAAAACGCTGGTGAATCAAGCACTCTACGGCTTGCTATCAAGCTGATCAAAGCAATAACTTGGGATGTTTCCTCAAGGTTTTCAAGTATGCTAAGTTCAAATCTGATATCATGTTTCAAATTTAACTAAGTCTAAGGCAGCTTTGAGGGGTTAGATCCCAGCTACTGTTCACTACCTTTGACTTGGCGTTGCTGTTACCACTTCGGGGCAGTGACAATGATGTCTTCAGCTGTAAATAGCGGGTATCGGGGAAGATCTCTCACTTCCCTAGTGATCAGTACAAGGCCTTCGGGCTGTCGACGGGATCGAGTGCCACTCACTACACTCAAATCTATCATTCCTCACTAAGTGTAAAAATCATTGTTTTCCGTTTTTCGCTTCAGAAATGCCGAAATACAATAATATGAAGACCAGTTTCAAACTGTGTCAATGCCGGAAGGTATTCCGAGCTGACGCCTTCAAAAAGCACGCTTGTACTAACAAGAAACAGATAGGGTCGCTCGCTACTATTGCGGAGTCCACAAAGTCAGTCGCTTAAGTGAGCGGCTGGAGGATTGGCACTCACAACACAGCGAGTGTCAAACAGGCGAAGTAGGCGAAGAAGAACGGAGTTCACTCTTCGCAACTGAGCTCCGTTCTTTAGAGCTACAATCTGCCAACGAGCAAGAACGGAGTTCACTCTTCACCACTGAGGCCACTGAGCTACAATCCGCCATTGAAGCGATTGCCGCTGTATCCTCGCTTAGTAGCGAGAGTTCGCTGACCAGCAGCGATAGTGAGGAGGAGGAGGGGAGAGCTACAGTCGCAACTTATCAATGACGTCGACCTCGATCGCGAGACCACTACAGCCGTAACTGTGAGTGGATTTGCAACACAATGTCGCAATTTTGTCAAGCGCCGCCGGTGATCGCCGAACGGGATAGATTAAAGAAAGAGGCGGAGAAGTTGAAGGAGGAGGCCTTCTCATACAAGGCAAAGTATGAGGACCTAAAGAACGTGGCCGGAGAGATGAAGAAGGTGAAGGAGAGATTAAGCGAGCGGGATGGCGAGTTGGAGCAGGAGAGGCTCAAGACTCTCGAGGGGAAAGCCAGAGAAGAGGCTTTGCTAGCAGAGAGGGAAAGTAGGGAGAAGGAGATACGAAGGTTGAAGGAGGAAGTGGAGAGACTCCGTGTGCAGATGGCTAAGGTTGTCGAGACGAACCACGAGCTGCACCGTTCGGCGCAGCTGGTGGATCGCGATCGAAGGGTGCGTTCCAGTCGTCTGCACATCCCTATTAGAAAGGGGAGAGTAGCAGAAGCTCCTCTCTTGTACGAGCGTGGAAGAGGGGAGAAATGCTACTCTCGGGTGAAGAAAGGGTGGAGTGTCTACACTTCACCTTCGATCATCGTGATCCGATCTCGAATTTCCTTTATGAGGAAGCGTCCGAGAAGATCTGTAAGTAAAAATGACTAAATTGATATGTAAGATGATAACTCACTACTTCTTTCTTTACAGACATCCAAGAGAAGCGACCACCCGCCCCCGTTGCCGGAGCCGCAGTCGAAACAACAAGCCTGAGTCCCTACCACACACCCCGAGAACGAACCATCACAACATACTTTACCCTACACAAACTTACTTCCCGAACCCATCATAATCTATACATTTTCTAGACCGCACGATACGAAAATGACGACTTCTCAAGCACCAATGACATCTCTACCATACAACCAACGTCTACGAAACCAACCACCAGCCCCTCGTACAACAAAAACCATATAATATCCTCTATATCATACAACCTCATCTACAACAAACTCCATCACGCAGTATAACGATCGGTAAAATATCCCCATCACCTTTATCTCCAAAAACCTCGTCTCCATACACATCTCATACTATACCCCAAACCACATCTTACGTCAACTCCCATTCCACCTCCCACCCACCCATCAACAAATATAACATTTCTCCACGAGACCCTACGGCACACTAAACATAATCATAAGGATATCGATCAACCCCCGCACCCATACTAATATCTTTCGTCTCACCCGCCATCCCCGACACCACAACAAAACTCCTCACTATGAAACCTAATGATACCGAACATAACCGATTATAATCAAATTACTTAACCCTTAACTCATTCCACAACTTACCACGCAACAACATACATCCACCGTATCATTCATACTACAACATCAACTTAACAAGCATAACCATCCTCATATATATCGACAATCCAACCGATCCTAATCTCCTACCCATCCTTTCGTCATCACCATCTATCACCCATCTACACTACTCAAGACACCATTCCAACCTATTTCCGTTCACTCTTCCCATCACTCTCGACCAAATTATATTAAAAATTAATTCTTAATCTAACCATACAACATACCAATAACCTTCTCACGATATTAAAACCGTCAACTAAAATACCCCGACATTCATAACACAACAAACGAACCAATACAACCAAACATAAGACATAAAATTCTAAAACAACAATAATACGCACCCAAAACATTTCTTCTATTTTCAACTCATCCCGATACCCAAACCCCATCATAACCTCTACTCCGCCAACCCATACTCTACTTCATCCATATCAACTATACAAAATACAAAGTCCACCCAGTCCTCTCTCCTCATCGACCACTCTAAACAACTTCCTTCACATCAGCATTTATCAATAAACAACCATTGAACGCCCGACATCATTACCCGTTTACCACAACTTCCATTCTCACTCACCCCTCTGCCAACATAACATTTAACACATCAAGTATACACGGCTCTCCTAAGGCCACCATGGCAAGACATATAAACCTCCTCGCGGTTTCCCCGGCACCTTCACTAC